>JAVQKC010103014.1:0-15126 GCA_036025475.1 Philypnodon macrostomus | reverse complement strand
TGCGTTGTTGTAATGTGCTCCTCTTGTGTTGGAGGTGTCCTCTCAGGTCAGTCAGCTGCTCTCTCAGAGAGTGGAGGCTCAGGGTTTGACTGTGGAGCTGCTCTTGTCTTGTTTTCAGCTCACACAGCTCCGTGTCCATCTGCTCCTGTTGGTTTTGAAGCTTTAGTCTGTCCATGTCTAAAGAGTTGTTCATCAGAGTTAGCTGGTGTCTCTGCTCTCTGATCTCCTCCCAGGCAGCATCTAGCTCCACATCTGTCCTCAGGACTTCAGACTGTTCACTGTCTATGCTCTGGAGCTCCTGTTCCTGAAGTTTTAGTTTGTTTTGTTCTCGTTCCACTTCCTGCTTCCTTATCTCAACTTCTGTTCTCATTTTGTCAAGCTGTTGTTTCTCTTCATTGATCAGACTCATTGCAGCCTCTGCCTCTTTTCTTTTTCTCTCAAGGCCTTTCCTCAGTTCCTCCACTTGTTGTCTCTCTGCCTTCAACTGCTCACTTGAAGTTTTCATCTCATTGATTTGTGTCTCCAGTTTATTTTGGCTTTGCTCTAGTTCTTGTTGTTTTAGTTCTTTTAATTTCAAATTGTCTTGTCCTTGCTGTATTTCCAGTCTCTTCATCTCCAGCTCTGTCCTTATTGTGTCAAGTTGTTGTTTCTCCTCTTTTATACAACGGATGGTGGCCTCAGTCTCCTTTCGCTTCCTATTAACTTCCTTCATCAATACTTTTAGCTGTCCTCTTTCAGTTTGAGATTTTGTTTTGTTTTCTTCAAGCTGTTGTTTCTCTATATTGATTAAATTCAGGGCGGTGTCAGCTTCTTGTCCTTTCCTCTCTAGCTCTGTCCTCAGAGCGTCAACTTGTTCTCTGCTTCTTTTGAAAAGCTCCTGTTCTCTTTTTAATAGCTCTTGTTGAAAGTCGGTTTCCTGTTTTTTCATATCTACTTCTGTCTTTATTTTGTGAAGCTGCAATTTGTCATCTTGAATAAGTTTCATGGTGGCGTCAGCCTCTTCTCTCTTCCTATTCACGTCCTTCTTTGTTACTTCCAGTCGTTCTCTTTCTGATTGTACCTTGCTCCTACTCTCATGAAGCTGTTGTTTCTCTTCAATGATGAGCTTCATGGCAGCTTCAGTCTCTTGTCTTTTTCTGTCTAGATCCTTTTTCAGTGCTTTCATTTGTTGTCTCTCAGTGTTTAGCTGCTCACTGTAACTTTGGAGCTCTTTGTGTTGTGTCTCCAATTCATTTTGTCTCAGTTTTAGTTCTTGTTGTTTGTGGACAATTTCATGAAGGACTTTCTCCAGCTGTTGTTTTCGAGAGTGAACTTGATCTGCTATGTGTTGAAAGTTGTTCTTCTCTGTATAGAATGCCTCCAGCAGACTATCAGTGTGTTCCTTCTGCTTTAGAAGTTCAGTGCTTGTCTTTAGGATCCACTCTCTGTCCTTCATTATGTCTTTGTTACATTTTTCAATCAAATCCATGTGACGCTTGATTTCAATCCTTGTCTGCTTTATGTCAAATTTCTCTTCCTCAATGTTTTGTTTTTCATCTTGAATGTTTTTGAACATGGTTGATACAGTTTCATTGAGAACCTCTTTTTCCTGGTAAAACATGCTCATGAGTATTCTTATGCTTTTTATTTTCTTCTTTAGCTCATCAGATCTTTGCTCTAGTAAAGTACTCTGCTTAAAAATGCTGTCATTATTTAGATTCACTTGTGTTTGTTTCTTTTGCATGTCTTTAGTAGTCGTTTTCAATAACTTTTTGAGCTTTTCCTTCAGATTTTCCATCATCTTGTTTTTACTTACAAGCTCCAGTTCTCTGGTTTCCACTTTATTTTGTTGTTCTTGCACTTCTTTTTTGCCTCCCAGAAGCATTTGTCTGTCTAGATCAACTGCAGCCTTGATTTTAGTGAGATGCCTTTTCTCCTCATTGACACTGTCCATAGCCTCTTCAGCCTCTTGCATGTTCTTGCCAACCTCTGCCTTGAGTTCATTCAACTGTTGTCTTTCTGTTTGTAATAGCCTTTGTTGGCTTTGCAGCTCCTGAGATTGTTTTTTGATACTCTCCTCTCTTTGATCCAGTTCTTTTTGTTTCAAGGCGAACAATTTGAGACACATCTGAATATCGTTTTGACTCTTGTGTGTGTGAAGTGCTAGATGTCTCATATTGGTCTTCTCTATGTTTATGACCTTGAAGACACTGTAAATTTCCTCCTTCATTTTGTGCTGCTCAGAAATAGTCATCTCCAAACAATTTAAACCGGTTTGTACTTTTTGCTTGTATTGTAACAGCAGGTTGTATTGCTTCTGGATGTCAGATCTTATCAACACTAAGTTGATTCTCTCATTGCACAACATCTCCTTCTCTAACACCATCTCTGACTTGAGCTTTTCAATGTTATTTGTTTCAAAGTCAATCTTTTGTTTCCATTGTTGTTCCATTTCTTTTCTCTGAGAACAAATGTCTGACAGTAATCTGGGTATACGCTCCTTTTCCCTCTCTAACAGCTCGATGTAACTAGCGAGAGTTTCTTTCCCGAGGCCGAGCTGATTTTTATATTGTTCCAAATCATTCTGTAACTGTTGTATGTGCTGGCTGCCCTGCTCGAATTCATCAAATTTCTTGTGCAACTTTGCATTGAGCTGTTTTAGTGTTGTTGTCAGGGACTCAAAGTATTTAATTTTATTTTGAAGCTGATCCTCTTTGATTTTTAGTTCATCTGCTTCTTGCGTCATTATTTCTCTTTCACCCAATATCATTTCTCTTTCTAAATTGATCTGACTCCACTGTTGGCCAAGGTCTTCCTTTTCAATAGCAATTTTGTTCACAGCAACCTTAACCTTGGCAGCCCTGTTGGTCAAGTTATTGTGCAAATGTTTTACTTGTTCCTGAACCACTTGGAGATTATCCTTTTCACATTGTAATTCTTCAGTTAGCTTTTTCAGTTTATCATCTGATTGTTGTTTTACTTTTTGAGCCATACTTCTAATGGATATTTCTAACTTGTCTTTTTGTGTTTGCACTTGGATCAAATGTTTTCTAATTTTGTCGTCCTTTTTGCTCAACCTATCCACAAGTCCAGTAATGTGTTCAATCTTGTGTTGTAGCTCTGTCCTTGTCTCATCCAACTCAGATTTAATTTGATCATTTTGCAACTTGTTTCCGTTTAATTCATTCATATGCTCTTCAATGTTTCCTTTGATCTCCTCCAAAGCATGTTTTTCACTCATCATCATATCACTGACTTTTTCCAGATCTGACGCCTTTCGCAAAATTTGTGATTTAAACTTATCAAAATTCTGTCTTTCCATTGTCAATTGTTCTTGCATTTGATTTTTCATATCTTCCTGCTGTGTTGCCAGATTGGAAACCATAAACTTCAACGGCCCTATTTCTGTTTTAAATATGTAACTCAACAGCTGGTCTCTTTCTTGGTGGACTTCTTGCTGTTTCTCAGTTAGCTCACTGCAAATTTTTTGAATATCCTGAGTCTGGTGTTCAAGTCTTTCCTTTATATCATCACTATCCCTGATTTTCTTTTCAATAAGGCAGTTGACTTTGTCTGACATCAATTTGAATCTGCTCACCACCAGTTCTTCTCTTGCTTTAAGTTCAATGAGGTCCTTTCTCATTCTGTTCTTCTCATCCTCCAGCTTCAATTGCTCCATGTCCATATTCATCTTCATTTGATCAAGTTCTTGTTGCTCAGCTAACATTTTATGTTTGGTAACTTCTATCTCTAGCCTCTGCTCTTGCACATGATTTAGTTCTGCTGATAATTTGTTCACTAGACTTCCCACGTTGGCTTGTGTTGTTTGAAGATGTACTTTTAGATTTGTAATTTGGTCCTTTGCTGTGCGTAGCTCTTGTAACTGACAATATGTAATTTCTTTTCTATGTTCTAATTCTTTTGAATATATTTGCAGTTTGTCCTTTTCATCTTTTATCTGTGGTGTATTTTGTTGTAACTTATTAATGATTTTGTGAACTTCTGACCTCATTTGTTCCAGCTGCACATTCTCTTGATTCATCATGTCTCTTTCTTTTTCAAGATTCAGCCATTCTTCAGTCAGTTCTGCCCTTTGGATTTTAACATTGTCCAGAATACTTTGATGGATGTCTTCACTTTTTCCTTTTATTTTTGACAGTGCAATTATTACAGTTTCTTTTTCTGCTATAAACAATTTGGTGAAGTGTGACATCTTCTCTTTATATTCATTGACATCTGACAGTTTTTGTTCCAGCTCAGAGCACAGCATTTGCAATCTCTGATTCTTTTCTTGTAATTTGTTCATTTGATGATTGACATTATTATGCGCCTTTTCAGACAGCGTTTTGAGCTTCTTTCCCACCTTATCAATGGAGTTTATTTGACTCAGGAACTTTTCTTTGCTGGACTTGAACTCAGACATTTCTATTTCTATTGTTTGTTTTTCAGACAAAAGTGTTTGTTTGTCCTTGTTATTTTGGGCTCTGATTGAATCCACCTCTTGTCTCTCAGCTCTTATTCTGTTCATAGCGGCTCTATTCTCTTCTTTCGTCTGGTTCAGTTCTGCCCTCCAATGTTCAACCTGTTCTCTCTCTGCTGCTGCCATGCTCTGCTCAGTTTTCAGTTTGTGGATTTGTCTCCGAGCATCCTCTTTTTGAAGTTCTATTTCTTGTTGCCTGATAACAACAGAGTTTGTGAGCCATTTCAGTTTTTCTCTCGGTGGCGCAATTTCATTCAATATGTTTCTCTCTTTTATTATTTCATTAAGGAGACTGTCCAGATTTTTTGTTTTCTCTTGCAGCTCAGTTTTGAAGATTACAATTTTTTCGGCTGATAATTTTATATTTTTGCCACTCTGATCTAACCTGTCCATAAACGTGTGGACATCGGCCCTCATCTGCTGAAGCTTCTCTTTGTCTCTGTACATCTTGTCTCGCTCTTGATCCAGCTCCTGTGTCTGGTGCTTCACTTCTGTGCTCAGTTTGTCCACATGCTGTCTCTCCAGAAGAAGTTGTTGCTGCTGTTGTCTGTATCCTGTGACCTGAGACAGTGTGTCTTTCAGAGCATCCTGTTGTCTCTCCAACAGCAGAGTGCAGTCGTCCATCTTGGCTCTGTCCTGGTCCAGAGCTGTGAGCTGCTGCTTCAGTCCAACACAAAGTGTGTCCATGTCTTGTATGCGTTGTTGTAATGTGCTGCTCTTGTGTTGGAGGTGTCCTCTCAGGTCAGTCAGCTGCTCTCTCAGAGAGTGGAGGCTCAGGGTTTGACTGTGTAGCTGCTCTTGTCTTGTTTTCAGTTCGCATAGCTCTGTGTCCATCTGCTCCTGTTGTTTTTGCAGCTTTAGTCTGCCCACATCTAAAGAGTTGTTCATCAGACTGAGCTGATGTCTCTGCTCTTTGATCTCCTCCCAGGCAGCATCCAGCTCCACATCTGTCCTCGGGACTTCAGTGTGATTTCTGTCTCTGAGTGAAAACTCTTTGTCCTTTTGTTGTTCCACTTGTTGTCTCTTCATGTCCAACTCTGTTCTTATTTTGTTAAGCTGCTGTTTCTCTTCATTGATGAGGCTCATGGCTGATTCAGTCTCTTGTCTTTTTCGCTCCAGTTCTTTCTTTAGAGCATTCATTTGATGTCTCTCTGCCTGTAGCAACATAGAGCTTTGCAGCTCTTTGATTTGTATCTCTAGTGTTTTGTTTCTCAGATCTTGTTCTAGCCATTTAAGCCTTTCCTCTCTTTGATTCAGATGATCTTGTTGATGTCCCATCTCTTGTCTCTTTGTGTCCAGTTCTGTTCTCTCTTTGTGAAGCTGCTGTTTCTCCTCTTCTATACGTTTTATAGCGGCATTGGTGTCTTGTCTTTTTTTGTTTGCTTCTAATAATAATACTTCCACTTTGTCTTTTTCGTATTGTACATTTCTCGAGCTCACTTGAAGCTGTTGTTTTTCTTCATTTATGAGACTCATTGCTGTCTCTGCTTCTTGTCTCTTTTGGTCCAGGTCTGTCTTCAGCTTCTCCATTTGTTGTCTCTCTGCCTTCAGCTGCTCACTGGAACTTTTGAGCTCTTTCTGTTGTGTCTCCAACTGATTTTGCCTTTGCTCTAGTTCTTGTTTGAGTTCTTCTTTTTCTTGTTTCATATTATCTTGTTTTTGCTGAACTTCTTGTCTCACCACGGTCAGTTCTGTCTTCATTTTCTGCAGTTGCTTTTTCTCTTCATCAATGAGACACATACTGGCTGCGGCCTCTTGCCTTTTCCTATTTACTTCATTCCTTAATACCTCAAGATGTTCTCTTTCAGACTGTACATTTCTATGACTCTCTTGGAGCTGGTTTTTCTGTTCATTTATGAGATTCATAGCAGCTTCCATCTCTTGTTTTTGTCTGTCCAGGTCCTTCCTCAGTTCTTCCACTTGTTGTGTCTCTGTATGCAGCAGATCAGTAGAACTATGGAGCTCCTGGTGTTGTCTTTTTAGTTCAGTTTGTCTCAGCGTTACTTCATTGGTGACTTTCTTAAGCTGTTGTCTTTGGGAGTGAACCTGAGCAGCGAAGTCTTGTAATTTTTGTTTTTCTTGGTAGACCTCTTCCAGTAGACTGTCAATGTGTTGCATCTGCTTCATGAGTTCACTCTTGTCTCTTTTAAGCAAATTCCTATCCTTTATCACATCTTCTTTGTGTTGTTTTAACATGTTCAGTTCTTTCTCTGCCTCAGATTTAGTATTCTCCAATTCGGCTTTCTTTTTGTTTATTAATTCTTTAAGCCTCTCAAGCTCTTTTCGTTCCTGCTCCATTCTTACTTCATTTTCTAGAGCTTGCTTTTGAAGAAGCATTTGATATTCTCTTTCATCTTTCAACCCACCTGACAATTCAACCCTTGCTTTCTCTATCCAACTATGGCATTTATTTATTTCTTCACTCTTGTCATTGATATATTCAAGTTGTGTCTGCAGTTTTTGGTTAACATCTTGTACATTATTTTCCATTTGTTCCATTTTTTGGATCTTTCTTTGAATCTCAAGGCATTTGTTTTCTTTCAGACCCTTGAATCTTTTCCCCAAACTTTCCATGATGCTCATATTTTCCATCAGACAATTTTCTCTCTTTTGTAAGTGATATTGATCTCTGTTCAATTTGTCTTTGTCATTCTTCAGGATTACTTTCTCATCATCAATGAGAGTCTTCATTTGTTCAAGTTTGTTTATGGCAGCTTCCGTCGCCTCTTTTTTCTCTGTGAGCTCCTGTCTTAGACGTTCCAGTTCTTTCTTTTCTCCATCTACAAGAGCCCTTTCATTCATCAGCTCATGTTTTGATAAGGTTGATTCACTTACCATGGCCTTAAGGTTTTTCCTCACACCCCGAACATCATTTGACAGATCTTTCACATTGTTTTTTTCTCTAGTTATTTCATTTAGGAGATAATCTGTATGTTCTTTCTTGTTTTGAAGCTCCACTCTGTCTGCCTCCAACTGCTGACAATACTTCTTGATATCATCATTATACTTGTTCAACATGGCGTGTTGTTTTTGCATGTCAGCTTTTACTTTCTCTGACTCAACACCTTCACCACTGCCTATTGCCATCACTTCCTTCTTTCTTTGTATGTGTTTAAGTATATCTGATATTTTGCTACTCAAAATGGTCTTTTCTTCTTTGAACACTTTTTTGCATTCAGATATGTTTTGTTTTTCTTGATTAATGTCTGCACATGCCTCTTCCAATGTAGTGCATACTTTAAGTGCATCCCCATCTTTTTGCAATTGCTGTATTTTGTTTTCCAATACAATATATTTCTCAGTCATTTCATCCTGATAATCTTGTTTTTGAGTGATTACCATTTTCAGTTCGGGTCTGCCTTGTGCTTGAACAAGTCCTTCTTGTTCTTTTCCTGCTTTTACAATTTGAATATCTTGCTGTTTCTGGCCACCACTTTTGACAGTTTTCTGAAGTCGATCCTTTTCACTCTGAACTATCCCAGCCAATGTTTTAATATGGCTTTTCTCTTCACTTGTTTCAGCAAGCAAACTGCTGATGTACTCTTTATTTTCCTTGAGCTCCCTCTCTGTCTGTTTCAGCTCATTTTGCTTTTCTTTAATAGATTGCTTCATTTGTTCCAAAATGTTGACTTGCTCAGGACTCATCACTTCCAAGTTATATTTTCTATTTGCTTTGGTCAAGATTTCTTTGTCCAAACTCACTTGAATTGCCTCCTCTCTCACATCCTTCTTTCTCTTTGTACTCTTAATCATATCTGAAATTATGTTAAGCAGATATTCTTTTTCTTTTCTAAACCCTTCAGTAGCTACTGACATCTTATTCCACAGGTGACCAAGTTCTGCTTTCCTTTGCTCAAATACAGGCTGTAGTTTATCTAGTCGGTCAATTTTGTTTTGGATTTCTGAACATATTCCATCAGTAAGTTCTTTTACTGTTTGCATCTTATCCATTAGATGATCTCGTGTTATGCTTAGCTCAGTAATTTGCATCTCCTCCACTTTGCTCGTATAAAGCACTTGTTTGTCAGTAGTTTCTGCTCTGACTGTCTTTATCTCGGCTTCCACTTCACTTGCTTCTGCATGTATAGTGTCTTCTTGTTGTTTCGCTCTACTCATATCACTGTCAGTCTTTCTCTCAACATCAAACCTTTTCATCTCCAGCTCCATTCTTTCTTTTTCCAGCTTCTTTTTCTCCTCATCCAGACTTTGTCTTTCCTGTTTTAGTATTATTTGGAGTTTTTTAAGATCTTCTGTTTCTCTGAGGATCCCATGGCCAACCTGAGATTCCATGTGCTCCTTCTGTACCAACAGTCTAGATTGTGTTGTCTTTAAGCTTCCAGTTTCCCTTTGCAATGTCTCACTGTAAGCCTTCATTTGTTGCTGATGTTCTTCCAAAGCTCTCTGTTTTTGTTGCAGGGATACATAGATGCTCTGTAGGTTCTCACATTGCTCTTCCAGTTTGTTACGTTTGTCTTTAGACTTTTCACAAATCTGTTCTTTAAGGTCTTTCAATTTTGCTTTCAACAGTTCTGCTGACTTAAGTTGCTCTTCCATGGATTTCAAGTCAAACATTTGTATTTGACTGCTGTCACTTTTCACCCACTTGCTGTCTTCCTTTTCTCCATGTTGGGCAAACGCATTTACTGCAACATCATGAATTTTGTCCTTTTCTGCCTGAACTTGAACAACCACAGCTTGAAGATTAATCTTGTCTCTGTTTATCTCATCGAGGAAATTTCTAATTTGTTCTTCCATTAGCTTAAAATTAGCCATTGTGTTTTGTAAATCTGATTTTCTCTGCAATATGTCTTTCTCCAAATGTTCATAATCGATTACTCTATCCACAGTTGTTTGAGTTGCTTCTGTTTGTTGTTTTGGGCTGACCACTTGAGACATCAGTTCAATGAGGTGTCGCTTTTCTTGTTTAAATTTGTCAATGGAATCTGCCATTTTGCTGCTCTGCTGACCAAACTGTACTTGACTATTTTCTAGTCCATTGCACAGCCTTTCCACTGCTTCTTGGTTTATCTGCATTCTCTCCATTTTGGTTTTAATGTCTTCACTTGTGTTTTCAAATAAGAGCTGGATTTTTTCTTTAACGGATATTTTTGCTAGCAACAGTTGTTCGGATATTCTTTTGATTTCCTGCATCAGCTTCTGTCTCTCCTCCTCAGCATCTTCTTTCATCTTTATAAGGTGTTCTTTTTGTTCTCTGACATTGGTAATAGTTTCTTTGGCCTCTTTTTTCATCACATTTAGATTGTTAATGAGATTTTCCATTTCTGTGGAGACTATATCGCTGCTTATTTTTTGTGTTTGTTGAGCCTCTTCTTCTAAACCACCCTGTCTGATTCTCCCCATCTTATCCCTTGCTACTTTAATCCGAAATGACAGATCTTTAATGTTGCCTTTCTCACGGTTTACCTCATCAAGGAGCCCGTCTACGTATCGTCTTTTGTTTTCTATCTCCGTCTTTGTCACACTGAGAAGCTCCATTTCCTCTTTTATACACCGTTTGTCTTGTTCCATCAGGTTCATCTGTAATTGGATGTCTAACTTCATTAACTCCAGCTCGGCTTTCTCGTTTTCAATCGTCTCCCTGGATCTGCGCAGTTCCTCTTGTTCTCGCATTATTTCAGCTTTGATTTTTATTAGGTTTTCACTGTCAGTAGCACCTTGTTCACTGATTGCAGTCTCCATTTTCTTTCTCTGTATGTGTTTAAGAATGTCTGAAATTTTGCTACTTAAACTGGTCTTTTCCTTATTCAACATTTTACTACATTCAGATACGTTTTGATTTTCTTGATCCAGCTCTGCATGTTTTTCTTTCAAAATAGAGCACACTTGAAGAGCAGCCCCATCTTTTTGTAATTGCTCTATCTTCTTTTCCAAGACTAGACATTTCTTATTCATTGCTTCATGAGATTTTTGTTGATCAGCTTCCATTTTACATTCTGATCTGTCTATTCTTATATTTACCAATGGTGTTTCTTGTTCTTTCTCTGCTCCTACAGCTTGAATCTCTTGTTTCTGACCAACAGTAGTCACAATCATTTGAAATGGACTGGTTTCTCTCTTTACCTGCCCAGCCAGTATTTTGCTATGGCTTGTCGCTTTGCCTTCCATTTCTATAAGGGCTTCCTCTTTGTCAGATTGACTTTTTAATCGTTTCTTTGAAGGTTTAAGACGTGTTTTACTTTTTGCGTCAACATCCAGTAATATTTTTTCTTTTGTCATTTTTTGTCTCTCAACTCTGAGCATTGCAGCCTGGTCTTTGAGATGTTTACTTTCTTTCTCCAACTCCTCATTGCATTTTTGCTGGATTTTCTCTTTTTCTATCTGTAGTGATGTTCTTTCTTTCTCAAGCTGAGCCTCAACTTGAGCTAAATATGTCTGTTTTTCCTGCACATCCATCACAGCGCTGACCACTCTGTCTTTTAGACTATTTATCTTCCTTTTGAGATGTCCCACTTCATCTTGTGTTATTATTAGGATGCCTGCATGAGCTGTAATGTTCTGACTTCCCTTTTCTACCACCATATCTTCAAGGCAGTTTTTAATGCTGTTCAGCTTCTCTGTGCATGTTTGAATCAGTTCCCAGTGCTTTTGGAACTCATTTGAAGCACCCTGATTATGTTCTTTTTCTTGTTGCAGTTGTGTCTTCATAACCTCTAGCTCATCTTTTTCACACTTGATGGTCTCCAAAATCTGGTCCATCTCTGTCTTCTGCTTCTTTAGAGCATCCTTTCGTCTCTGTAGGTCAGCCAACATCTCTTTAGCTTCTTCTGCTTTTTTTATTCCTCTTTTGGCTATCCTCTCATTTCCCTTTTTCATCAGTTCTAATTCTGACTTTAACACGTCCATTTCTCGCACTACTCTTGTCGTCCTCTGTAAAGCTGAATCCGGGCTCTCTGGCTTCTTCAGCTGGATGGTTTGTTGCATTACTTTAATTTTGGATTTCATTCTGTCAATTTTGTCTCTAACATCCCTGCTGTCTGACTGTAATTGTCGCAACCCATCCCATTGCTGTCGTAAGTCAGCATTTACATTTTTCAGTGTGTCTGTGTTTTCTGTAGAGAGCATTTCTAACTGCTTGTCAATTGTCTTCTTGACATTTTGAAAATGATTGATGAACTCGTTTACTCGTGTTACAGATACTGTATTACCTGTACTTTTCTCTTGTTCTTCAATCAGTGCAACCTGATTCTGAATGCTCTCCTTCTCTTTCCTGATGACCTCCACCTCCCCACACAGCTCCTCTCTTTGCCGTTGCAGTTTGGTCTTCATTATTTCCAGTTCGCCCCTCTCTCTCATGGTCCGCTCCAGCCTCTGCTCCAGCTCTCTCTTCTTCTTCTTGCTCTCTCTTCTCAGTGCATCCCTCTCTTCTTGTATTTCTTTCCACATGTTTTCAAGTTCATCCTTTTTCTTCATTGCCTTTCTAAACGCCCGTTCACTGTCTCTCCTCTTTACTTCCAGTTCGTCCTTCAGCACCTCCATTTCTGTGATTCCTCTTTTGGTAATTTGCTTCTTGCCATCTAGCCTCTGTATTTGACTTTGAATAGTTTCATTTAAATGCTTGATGTTAGTGTATTCCGACCTCACGTTAGCCCACTCGCTTTGTATTAGCAATGTTAGCGTTTCCAAATCATGCTTTTTGGCCTCAGTCTTACTGCAAAGCTCTTTTATCAGTGCCAGTAATATTTCATTCTCTTTTACAACACCGTCCATTTCTTCACTTCTCTCTTTTATCGTGGCTGCCATCTTTTCAACAATGGCTTTTATGTGAAGCATTTTTTCCAACTTGAGCTGAAGGGCATCGTTTTGTGTTTGAACTTGGATTTTGAAAATATGGAGCTCGTCTCTTTCTCGTAAAGTTCTCTCTAACCTCTGATCCAAATCCCTTTTTTGTTTCTTTGCTGCAATTTTTAACATTTTGATGCTGCTCATTTCTTCCTTCAGGTGCATTATGTCATCTCTCACTAGTATTAAAACCTCTTGGAATTCTTTCAGGTCTTGTAGCAGCTCTTCTATGTCTGCCTTTGCTTCAAAGTCACAGTCTTCTTCCATGAAACAAACATCTGACTCTGGCATAAGGTCCAACTTTACTGATCGTATGACATCCATGGTTGCATACATCTCTTCTCTCAGTCTTAGTATATCATTTGCAGAATATTGCTGCTCTAGATCTGGGGTCATAAACTCGCACAGGTCAGTTTCATCTTGTTCGTCCATTTGTTCCATAATTGTTGTCTCTTCTTTCTGTCTCCAGATTGTGGTGAATGTCTTCCGGACTGTGTGTAGGGTTTTTTGCAGCAGTCCACCTGTTTCTGATTGCTGAGTTTTTTCATTTTGTGATATACCAACATCTAACCCAGTTTCACCATCTAGACTCTGAAGATCATTTATTTCTTTGATGATTTGTTTAATCTCTTCACTCCGCACCTCCATGTTGTCCATATGTGGCCGTATTTGTCCTCTCATCTTCTCCTCGTCCTCCCTGAGTTGAGCTATTTGGTTTTCAATTTCTTTCATCATCAGCACAGCGTCTCCCTCATCTTGAAGTGATATTGTTTCTTCGTAGGTTTCTCGCTGCAGTTCTAAAAAGATGTTTCCTTCTTGTGTTAGAGCTGTACTTTGCAGGATGTCAACTTTTAAAGGATGTCTTTGCTTTTCTGTTGTCATCCATCTGTTGACTTGACCTTTCAGGGATTTCAGCATTTTCTTTTCAAAAGATCAAAAAAGTGTTGTTATTATATAATTAGAATGGTATGCACTTTTTCATTAGTTCAAAAATAGGCTGTTCATTCACATAAAACAAATGTGTTTTAGTGACATTTGTTCTGGTTAGTTAACATGACACATGCAATGTATGAAATGTAACCATGGTCCAAAGTAACTATGTATCTAACCATTGTGGGCACACATTTTATACAGAGCTTTTGTTCACACTATAGTTGTTCACGTGCACTGCAAAAAGGAAGAATTAGACATAGCAATCTGCACCTTTGCTCTTACTGATCTTAGAAAGACAATCTAAATCGTTTTCTCTCCCCATCGTATGTTAAATCAAACATGCTTAGGCCCTGTCCACACGGAGACGAGTTCAGGCATATCCGCTAAGGTATTTTATCGTTTAGTCCACACAGAGCTGGTTCTTCATTTCTGTGTTTATGAGCAATACGCCTCATTTATGAAACAATACATTTGTAGCCCTCACTCTGCACTCTGACAATAACAACAAGCATGTTTCACGGAGCCACCAACGGGCCCGGTATACACACTATAGCATTTCAGTGGAACCGGTGTGAACACAGATATTTTCTAAAAAGATGCCGCCTCCATGAGACTGTTTTGTCTCTGTGTGGACTAAGCCTTAGTTTTGTTTGTACCTACTGTGCATAGGTGTAATCAAACTAGACTTGGTATAATCACAATGATTTACTGTTATAGTAAATACAATACAATCATGTCTCACAGGCTTATATCATACTATTATGCTTGTGTGTGTGTGCATCACTTACCACATACTGCTTCACTTGCTCTGTGTTCTCTTGTGCCTTCCTCTGGACTTCACTCATCTCCTCTCTGGTGTTGCCCAACTGTGCCATTGTTGTTTTCACTTCAGCCACAGTCAACATCTTAATCAACATGTCTTCCATCTTCTGTTGCAGCGCCTCCCTCTGGCGTGTCATCTTTACCTTTGTGACGTCCAGCTCATCTCTCTGTCTCATGGTCCTCTCTAGCCGCTGGTCGAGGTGGCGTTCCCGCTTTTGCAGTTGGAAGTTGACCCATTTGATCTGCGCGTTCGAGAGATGTTCCTCCGTTTCCTTGATCTTACTAAATTCTTCCTCTTTTCTTCTGTTCATCTTCATCGTTTTGACCAGTTCTTTTTGTCTGAGCTCTGTATCAGCACCTAAAATTTCCAACTCTTGTATCTGCCTTTTTACTTGACGTTGCTTCTCGTCCAGCTCCTCTTTCTGCCGTTCTACGCTCTCTCTTAAACAGTTAAGTTCATCTATCTCCGCCTTAGCAATCTGCCTGCCTTGCTCTAACTTTGTCTTTTCTGTCTGTATTTCCACTTTTGTTTGTTCTACGTACTGTTTCTCCATATTCATTTTGGATTCTTCTTGTTCTAGCACTTCCCAAAATGTTTCAATCTCTTTCATTAATCTGGTTGCTTTGTTTAAAATGTGGAAAGCCTCCTTCTCAAGCTGTCTCTCTTGCCAAATTGCTCGGGTTTTTTTGATAACTTCACTTATGAGTTCTTTTTGTCTTACAATTGTCCTTTTAGATTTGATTAATGTTGGTGTGCCCTCTGTCCATGTCAGCTCTGTTTGGGTCATTTTAATGTTTTGATGTTTTTGCTCTGTGAACAAAAACACACACAAAATTTTTTTGTGAAAAATACTACACTAGATTGTTTACTAGATACAGTTGATACTTTATACTGTTCTTGGACATTAATCTGATATATATATATGCCAAAAAAAATAGTATCAAAAATTAAATACATACATACATATTAAATACAACTAGGCCTGTGCTGTCGTCCCCGACAGCAAGGTGTATATCAGCGAAAACGGCCCCGTACGTCTGCCCCGTACGTCTGCCCATACGTGCTACAACTGTTACCAATGGGACCTTAATCACTTTTTTGATTTGTCTGG
>JAVQKC010102985.1:0-10251 GCA_036025475.1 Philypnodon macrostomus | reverse complement strand
TTTTGGCTTACCCAGGATCATTGAGTTGAATGGTGGGCAGCCTCCTCTCACATACAAGCGTTTCCAGACCCTAATCAGCAGAATGGACCCTCCGGAGATGCCCGTGGAGGCTCTGTCGGACGCACTGATGGGGCGCTGCGTCACCCCCATCTCTGAAGACCACGGTGACAAATATGGGGTGCCATCGCTGGAGGAGCTGGGTGAGAAAAAAAAACACACCCTACATGTGTGATATACAATTCAGGGGTTCCCAAACTATGGCCCGGGGGCCAAATGTGGCCCTCAGCCTTACCTCTCAATTGGCCCAAATTGTCTTTACTAAAAGACATTTTTCCACTTTTCTGTGTGGTTACAATAGGAACACCAAGTGAAAAACCTGCCAGAAAACAGATACAACCAAAGGGTACTTTTGTTGAAGTGAAATGGGTCACCTCAGAGAGTGGCCCTCCTTGGAATACAATTTTGACAATGTGGCCCTTAGTAAAAAATGGCGATAATGTAAAGATGCCTTGCACCCTTTACATTCACCCCACTTTACATTCACCCCACAGCTTCATTCACCCCACACCAGCTCATTGAGTCAATATAAAGATCAAAATGTCACTTAAGCCCTTAAAGTTTTTTCTCTCAAATCAAGAGATTGTAGTACAGGTATGGCCAGTAAGTATGATGATGTTGATGGTGGTGGTGGTGGTGGTGGTGGTGGTGTTGGTGGTGGTGGTGATGATGATGATGAAGGTAGGCAACAACAGATGTATCTAACAGTGTTACTTTAATGTTACTAAGTTACTACACTACTAATAGCATTCCGTATCTGATCTGATCTCTTCTAAAGCCTTCACTAATGGATTAATTCAGCACCATTCACCTTTTTCCATCAACAGTTGGTGTTTCATTTATTCAGGGATTACAGCACCTGTTCATCACCTGTTGATTCAAAACCATGGCCTTATGGTGTACAACTTATTCCAATCTGCTCCCTAGATGTCTGCTTTGTGAAGAGTGCCACCCCAAAAGTGAAATACCATTTGTTTCTAGGTATTTTCAACTACTGACAACCACTGACCAATAAGTTAATAACTGATTGTTATTGGGTAGGATATATTAGCAAAGTTAAAGAGCAGATAAAATTGAGTTTGCTGATGGCTGTTGTGAAAAAAGTTAATGTTGGTTCAAATAAAAAATAATCAGAAAACATATTGTTGCGTATAGGGCTGCATATTCAGCAGGTGGTCATAATGTTGTGCCAGATTGCTGTAAATGCCTCAATACCTATTTTTGAAATAGCATAAACATTACCATTGCCTTGCACAGTAATCATATTTACGGAACTGCCAACAAGCCATCCACATCATATGTTTCAGCTTCAGGTGTGAACACGAGGTGGTTCATGTGAGAGTCAGTGGTGATACTGGGAAGGTACTGCTGTGAGAGATATCCATGTGAGAAAAGGGCTCTATGTAATCACACCATGTACCACCACTCCAAGTATTTCTCTTTGCTAGTGCTGCATGTTTTTGGGCTGGAACTAGAGCAGGTGTGAACCATAATTTGACAAGAACTTAACCAGTAATAAACAAGGTTTTGCCAAATTACTAGGCATAAATCAATATACTGGAAGTGTATCAACCTTATTAGGTAAAGCATTTTTCAGGCCGTTAAGATACAGATGGTATTATTTTTGCTAGATTATTTTGAGACTGTTGTATAGAATCAATGCCTCAACTAACAACCATGCTACTTTCAGAGTCACTTCAATAATCTTTCTTCTTCATTCTTCACTTGGTTTGAACTTCAGTGGGTTTGTCTTATAACAAAAACATAACTACATATGGCAAATGCATTGAGTTGACATTTAGATATTTAGAAGTCTTGCAGGTGTTCAGGTGTACCTAATTATACTACTGACTCTTTTGGACCACCTTAAACTACTAATAGGATTCCTTGTTTAAGCTTATCTCCTCAATTGGATTAATTAAGCTCCATTCACCTTTTTCCATCAACATTTGGTCTTTTATTCATTCAAACCTGGGCCATATGTGGACCCCACCTGTTCATTCAAACCCATGGCTCTATGTTGTAGGTTAAGGTATAATTAACGTGCTTGGAGCTGTTCTAAAACTGTCCTTGCTGAGAGAGTCTGTCTATAGCACTTTAGCCCTCACAAGCTGTCACTATTGTCCTGAATGAGTCTGTTAGCCCATATGTCTGAGTTCATTCACAGTCGATTCATTCTTAAAAAAGCCGCCGCCATCTGCTGCCATCTGCTGGTAACACTAGATAATTGCAATATGTATGCCTTACGTCGTTTAGATTGTTGGAAGCATTTAGGCACTGTTAAAATGATTTTTTTTGTGTCATTTAAAGCAATGGTTTTCAAATTGTCCAATTGTGGGGTCAGTTTTGCCCATTGTTCTTTTTATTGTGTGACCCACTTTTTACCAAACCAGTTATTTACAAGTTATTTTTTATTTATTTTATTTTATTTTATTTATTTTTTTATGCAAAATGCACGTTTTCTAGCTTTTAGAACCTGTTTTTATTCTTTAAATATAACATCCAAATTACATATATTGAAAAAGCGAGTCACAATTTAAAGAACATGCATACATTAGTCTCTTTTTTTTTGCTCCTGTCAGCTTCTCCAAACAAGGAGCCTGCAGGTAACTGTCTAATTTAGGGTTTTATTATTTAGTATGACTGTCATATTATTTTGAACACTCTCCACTCTTGGCAATAACAAAATAATGTAAAGTTAAGAAATATAACAGTGTACATTAAACACATCTATGTTTTTATATTTGTGTTTAGGTTTTGACACCGAGGGCCTGCCTTCAGCTGTGTGGCCCGGAGGAGAGACTGAGGCTTTGACAAGGATAGAACGCCATCTGGAGAGAAAAGTCAGTACTGCACCATCTGCTTGCATTGTGATTATGTTGAATACACAATAAATTCACAAATTAATAACTTCATTTTTTAGATAAAACTAATAAGTGGTCATCATCTTAAAGTCTCGTATCACTAAATCCTCCACTTTTGTCTGTCTGCAGGCTTGGGTGGCTAATTTTGAGCGTCCCAGGATGAACGCTAACTCGCTGCTGGCTAGTCCCACCGGCCTGAGCTCGTACCTGCGCTTCGGCTGTCTCTCCTGTCGCCTCTTCTACTACAAACTCACTGACCTCTACCGCAAGGTCAGTCAAAACTGGGATAAATAACTTTATTCAGTTTTGTGGGGTTGAAATGTACATTAAAGTACCTGAATACCTTATAAAAGCATTTACAAAATCATTATCCATCTACATCAGGGAAAAAAATCTTTAATTATTTTTTTTTTTTTAGTTGACATACATTTCAAAGCTATACTGGTCACAAAAAGTTAGAGATGTTGCATTTCCCTTTGCAGGAAATTCATGGAAATATAAAATTTAAAAAAGTTTAGATTTATATTTTTCTCACTATTGTTTTCATTCATTCACACTTTTATGTCATTTTGACCACTTCTGTTATGGGTCACAGGGAGGCTTGAGCCTTTCCAAGCTACTTTGGCCGTGAAGCAGAATACCTCCCTATTCACTCTTATTCACTATGGGATAATAGAAATAGTAGTGAACCAGCGATAAGTGATGGATGTAGAGAGTGAAGGCTGGTCCGTGTGGTCTGATCAAATAGACGAGCTACTGTAGTTACTGTAGTTAGTTAACCTAACTCTCTTCTTTTTTTTAGGTGAAAAAGAACAGTTCCCCTCCTCTTTCTCTCTATGGACAATTACTTTGGCGTGAGTTTTTTTACACTGCGGCCACCAATAACCCGCGTTTTGACAAAATGGAGGGGAACCCCATTTGCGTGCGCATCCCGTGGGACAAGAACCCGGAGGCGCTGGCCAAATGGGCAGAGGCCAAGACTGGCTTCCCCTGGATCGATGCCATCATGACCCAGCTCAGGCAGGAGGGCTGGATACACCACCTCGCCCGACACGCGGTGGCCTGCTTCTTGACCCGGGGAGACCTGTGGATCAGCTGGGAGGAGGGCATGAAGGTAAGGGTTATAATGTTATTGCTGAAAGAAACACCACAGAAGACTTAACAAACGATGGATAATGGAAAATGTTTATGCCACAGTGATATTACAGCATTTCATGGCAGTAGGCACTTTATCTAGAACCAAGTGATAGTAATTTGTAGATTATATAGCTTTTAGAAGCATTCAAGTCAAATATATCTGGTATATATCTGGTTCATAGACATACTCATTAGTGTAGGTAATAAAGAAAAGGTATTTACCCTAAACCAACTACATATTCCCTAATGGAAAAATGGTAGAGTTGAGTCAAGTGGTGTTAGTGAGTGTAAAAGTGAATGATTACTTCCATTACACACAGTTTGTTACCCAAATATATCTGCAGTGCTCTTAATAAATGCTATTAATATCTGCAGAGCTATTAATAAATGCTATAAATATCTGCAGAGCTATTAATACAATGGTGTTTCCAAGCCAGAAACATTGTTTTTGTTTTGGGTTTCCTAGGATTGTGGATGCAAAATTATTCAAATGCTCTTTACTTATCTCAAGTTGCTGTCATAGAAGATTATATTATCTCATAGAGATTTTTAACATGAGTAATTTTGTCGGAAATGCCAAATGGCAAAATACAATCACTGGCCACTTTATTAGGTAGACCTATTTTTCTGCTCTTTGGCCTACAGCAGCAGAAGGCCACACAGAGTCTGCCTAATAAAGTAGCCAGTATATTTTCATGGAAGGTTTTTATTGAATTTTAACCACTCCTAAGTCATTTTGTTAGTATCAATGGCTAAATAAACTAGGCCTGTGCTGTCGTCCCCCGATTTCTAAGGGTTTTAATATTGTTAACGAGCAATTAGGAGGCCCCACCCCAAAACAATGACAAATATGAAAAGGGTCTATTTGACTTTTTGATTTGTATGGAATGTTTTTGGCACATTTTGTAAATTTTCTTAAAACTACATTTTCTTTCAGTCTATAGGGGGCTTTACAGAGGTAACTGGCATCATATTAGTCAGATGTGTTCAGGGCCGGGGGGTAATTAGGTATTTCAGGTTTGAGCCAAAGTATGTGCAAGTTAGAGGCTGTCAAATATACCTGACCTCCCAATTTCAATCCAAAATGGCCGACTTCCTGTTTGTTGTAGCGTGGGGTCATAATAATATTTTATGCTGGGTACACTGTGGAGAATCACTGTACCAAGTTTCATTGATCTCTGCCAAAGTAAGTGTGTCCAGGGTCCCATAGGGGTCATAAACATGGGGGCGCTATAAAGGCATTCTTTATTTGACCTCTCTAATGTGCCTATGTACATTAAGTATACAATTGCCCGGAACAATGTGCCAAAATTCATGCGATTTCGTTGATGTTCAGCAGGATTATTGGCTCAATAAAAGTGCATCAAAACATTAAATAGTGAATTACTTAATTGTCATTAATTGAAGATGTACCGGCAGGGCCTCTTCATTGCTCGTTAACAATATTAGAAATCAGTCAATGTCTGATTAAGGTGCCCGTTGGTGCCAGCTGTGGCAGACGTATGGGGCTGTTTCACCAATATACACCTTGCTGTCGGGGATGACAGCACAGGCTAAGCTATCATGAGCTTCACTGGCAATTCTTTTTTACATAATGTAGTTGTGAAAATACAGTATAGATTCACTTTGTGAAATAAATTGATTTAACTACTTAAAGCGGCACAAAATTTGTAGTAGTTTTAGCGTGAAGTTGCTAACAGACAAACAGACAGATGGACAAATGCTACTGAAAACATTACCTCCTTGGCGGAGTTAATTACATGGAAACAATTCAAATGATCTAGGCTTAAAAAGTCAATAAATCTTGTCAAAGCTACTTAAATCAATAATAATATTGTGAATTCAAGTCATTTAACTAATCCTTTTTGTTGTATGGCATTTATTAAGTTTTCCTGATGTACATGTAAAAATAATAAATGTAAATGTGGTAGTGCATCTTACTCTGTTCCTGTCTCACCAGTCACACGTAGGTGTCAATGCTACAGAGCACAAGACAAACAGATGAATACATTAGCCCTGCTCCATAAGGCATCAGTCACTCACAGAGCTGGGTGAAATTGGCTGCCACCTGTAGAAGCGTTAAGCTGTTTAATAAATGCATGGCGCACCCCACAGTGAGGCTCATCCATTTCAATGAATCCCAATAATCCCAGGGTTTGACTGTGTGCCTGCAGGCTGCAGATTAGCACGCCGCTACTGTATCTGTGAACGAACCAGCCGTTTGGATAGAAGCCCGAATGTGGATGTATAAGTGCACCAGGTAGCCTTGGCATGCGTAGGGTGTGCAGATGTCAGTGCGACAATTAGCACAAAATAAACAACGTCTCCTACTAATAATGACTACAACAGAGTGCGGTGGCTGACTTTATCGATGACAATAATGAGCTCAAGCACTTCACACATTGGGCAATTACAGTGTCACACCAGCGCTCATCTCACCTGCACCTGATGAATGTGCAGCAGGTCACAGGCTGCAGGAAACACTAACATACAGCACATGCTCTGTGGTTACTGTCAAATAACACACAAAAAACAATGTTCTGTGCTGAATGACTCCTGCATGTAATAATGCTCACACCTTCACAATGACTGTGATTAAATATCCTATATTATGTTTTATGCACATTTCATGGTCTATTTTGGATACATTGAGATTACCATTTTGCAACATCAAACACACAATAATTATCTAATAGAAGCTAGCTAGCAAGTTTTGTGGAGCTCCCATTTGGACTCGATAGCAAACACTCACAGCGCCTGTCTCTTTAAGAGCAGTTAAAACAGACTGGTCAATGTTGACCGGGAACACTAAAGTAAGGGGCGGGAGGTGAACACAACCGGAGGGTTAAGTGCAAACTAAATTTTGTGCCGGTTTAAGTAGTTAAATCAATTTATTTCACAAAGTGAATCAATACTGTATTTTCACAACTACATTATGTAAAAAAATATTGCCAGTGAAGCTCATGATAGCTTAGATGTTTCACTCTTTGAGATTTCCAAACACACACATCCTCCTTGTGCTTTCAATGAGCTAAACCAAAATGATTAAAGTGTTTCTTCATTCAAGCCGAGTCAATAGCACAAACAAGAACACTTCACAAGAATGAATTATTCCAAATGTTACTTCATCTATAGTATTGTGTTAATCCATCATCTATAGAATCGTGTGAATCCATCATCTATGGTATCGGGTTTAGTCCATTCACCTATAGTATTGTGTTAATCCATTCACCTATAGTATCGCGTTAATTCATCATCTATAGTATCATGTTAATCCATTCACCTATAGTATCGTGTTAATCCATCATCTATAGTATTGTGTTAATCCATCATCTATAGTATAGTGTTAATCCATTCACCTATAGTATCGTGTTAATCCATCATCTATAGTATCGTGTTAATCCATCATCTATAGTATCGTGTTAATCCATTCACCTATAGTATCGTGTTAATCCATTCACCTATAGTATCGCGTTAATCCATTCACCTATAGTATTGCGTTAATCCATCTATAGTATAGAAATAAACAAATTCTCCAATAACCTTACACAACATAATAATAATGATAGTGCTTTTCTGGACACTCGAAGAAAAATGTGGGCTAGAGCTAAACTAGAGTGATTTACTTTACAATGTAGATCATGGTAGTTTGCCTGTGTATTTGATGCATGATTGTTGAACCACTGATTCCCTTTATGTGTCTGAGTATTTGTTAAATAAAATGTAGAATAGAATGTACAACTCTGAAGTCTGAACAATTTATTCATTCACTCCACAGATTGGCATTAGTAAACTACTGTACCTCTGTAGCCACAGCTGCCCTGGAGCAGACTGAAAAAGACAGCCAGTTAATTGTTTTGCCCAAAGTTTTCAGTATTAATCCCTCCTTTAGATCATATATATATGCAGCCCTGGGGATGAGCTCAGACACATTACAGTAATCAAGAAGCCTCACTTCCAGTATCAACATGAGGAGCCCACTCATTTGGATTTACTGCAGCGCATTATAAGTGCTGCTCTTCTAAATGGGGACATTGTTACAGTAAATGTTTATGTAGGTCTTAAAGTGTTCTGTTAAAACCACTCCAAATCAATAAAATCCATATAGAGAGCCTTGTAAAAGACAAATGCTGGCACGTAATGGCCTGGCACAGAGCTGTGGCCCTCATCTACATCATTGACCCACTGCTGAAGTCTGACCAGCCCTCATCACTTTTCTGAGAGCATGGTCAAGGACTTTCCAGGACCACAGACACAGACCTTGCATTGCGTCACAGACCTCTCACACCAAATAGATGAGCAGTTCCAATTGGCATTTTTGAGGATTAAATGTGGCTAAACCAGGACTAATCTTGGTCTGATGAATGGAATAAAAAGAAGAAATAAATATGTAAAGACTAAACAGGGAATAAACAAGGTCTAAAAATATCAGGTCTAAACCAGGACTAAAATAGTTCTAACCCAACCTTAAACCAAGGTCTTGAATCAGGTCCATAATCTCTACAAAGATAACATTGTTGGCTTTGTAAATGTGTGTAGGTTTGATTGTGATTGTGAGGCGAGGGGAGTTCGAAGAGACCTATTGTTAAATGAAGGTGATATTTTCAGCACTGACATTTCTCTGATGAAGACATGGTGTTAGTTTGTTCTCATGGTGATAGTTTTTGAAATCCCCACACACTGTTTACTTACAACAGCCTGTGTTCTTAATAGAAGTTGTTTTGCCCCAGAGTTTGGCAGCTCCATGTTCTGCTGTTTGCCCCAAGGACAGGGATCATGCTGTTCCAGCCCAGTGTGTCTGCTCCAAAGTGGAGCTTTTTTAGGCTCTTGAAGCTAAAGCCAGTGCAGCCCGCGGGCACTGCATCAAAGAAATGAACTATCAAAGCAGTGGAAGAGAACAGCTGCACACGTTTACCGGTGTACAGTGGGTACAGGGGGGTAAAAGGGGTGAAGGGGGTTCAGGTCTACTGCCCCAGGCCTGAAACAGGAGCGGAGTCCGAGGGAGGTCCATGGTCAAAGTCATGTCATCATAAAGTCATATCAACAAAGCATTACATTTCATTATGTGGAAAAGTTTGTGTCTTATTTCTCAGCTAGGGGGATGTATGATCAAACCTCAGGCTGGCCCGACTACCTGTCCAGTTTGCATGTCCTCCCTGTCTCACTGTGGTTTTTCTCCAGGTACACTTCATCTCTAACTTTGTGCTACAAGCTGGATTCTCGCTAGATTTGTAAATTTACAAACTTCCATCTTGTCAGCCTCCCACTGATGCATTTGGTCTGGTCACCACCGATGTTTCGAACCATGTGGCACTATTGTTGAGTGACGGTTTTAGGTTTTCCGACAACAACAAACCTCTTAGTGATACTTTCACATGCAACAGGTATACTGCTATATTCTTTATGAAAACTTAAATGATCAAACAACAACGTTTTACTATTGAGTTAGTTTCTTTTTTGGCTACATCAGACCAGTCGTGGTCTCGAGCTGCACATTTTAGCCAATCACCTCCAAACTGGCCATTGTACAGGATGTACCCCACCTAAGACCCATAGTTACTGGGATAGGTGAAAACAGAAAAAAGCAGTAGAAGATGAATGAATAAACCTCCAAATACTCTAAAATAAAATTGGGAATATTCTTTCCCAATTGTTTTCTATGGGAGCAATCCCAGATGGATAATGTGTAGAACTGGACATGAAGATTACACATTATCAGTCTGGCTTTTGCTAGGTTACTTCATCTCACCATTTGAAAAACTGCAGGAAATTGGTACATCTAAATTGCCCACTCTCATGTGAGAGTGGATAGTTGTCTGAATTAAGAATATTAATGTTTGAGTCATTTATTCTTCAATGTGGCAAAAGAGTTTCCTATCTGGAGGATACACGTTATCAGTGGATAGTTCCCACTCTGTCTATGTCCTGTGACAGCCTTACAACTAACTGGCCATTGACTAGTGTGTTCCCTGCTTAAGGCCCATAGTTGCTTCTCCATACATTTGCAACCACTCAAAGGAGACTGCACATTGCTTCCCACCACTACAGGATCTACTGTTGCATGTATATATATATATATACCCCTCTTTGAACCGCCACCTTACCGTGGTGGAGGGGTTTGTGCGCCTGAATGATCCTAGGAGCTATGTTGTCGGGGGCTACATGCCCCTGGTAGGGTCTCCCAAGGCAAACA
>JAVQKC010102968.1:0-13228 GCA_036025475.1 Philypnodon macrostomus | reverse complement strand
CAGTACTGTATACAGGCTCCAATATAATCATACAACAGTACTGTGTGGATTTATACAGACTCCTATACAATCATACAACAGTACTGTATACAGACTCCTATATAATCATACAACAGTACTGTATACAGACTTCTATATAATCATACAACAGTACTGTGTGGATTTATACATGCTCCTATATAATCATACAATAGTACTGTGTGGATTTATACATGCTCCTATATAATCATACAACAGTACTGTGTGGATTTATATAGGCTCCTATATAATCATGCATCACTTTGATTGAAAATAGAAGATGATCTTGAAGTAATACACTGTGGGTCAATGTCAAAACTGCACCGTCTTTATCGAACAGCTCTCCAACACATCTCCAACACATCTCCAATCTATACATGTGTGTGGCTCCGTGACACAAGGGAGCGTTGTCAAAAACCTTGTGATGTTCTAAACAGAAAGCACACATTTCCACTCATAATCTCAGCCTTATACAGGACAAATAATGGCACTCTATAACATATCCATTAGAAGAATACAGTGTCCTATTCATCAGCAGTGGCCCCAGAGAATTAGCAACCAGTTTTTTTTTTACACAGGATTTCAGTAAATCACACACACCACTGCCACAAACAGTACATACTAAACCTTCTCTATTCCTGGACCGGGCAGTCAGGGCCCTTCTCTGTGAAGTTTGCATGTTCTCCCCGTGTCTGTTAGGTTTCCTCCAGGCACTCCGGTTTCCCCTACCACTAAAAATCTTTACAATAGTTTCCCTTGTTGGGGCCAGGACTCCCCTAAAAATAGATTCTGTAGCTTAGTGGGACTTTCCTGGTTAAATAAAGGTTCAAAAAATCATGGGAAGGACTAAACTCTTCTCAGAGATGGCCTGTCCAAGGATTGCACCCAAGACCCCCTTGCTAAAACTGGAGCCCTAACCACTCAGCCACTCTTAGTATTTCTGACAACCGTGACAAGCAATTATTTATCAAATTCACTGTGTTTTGAAGTTCCATAATATGGCTTCTAACTCCATTAAGAAGGCACTGGTTTTTCCAACAGCTGAATTATATAGGCATGTCATATCCCCATTCCAATGATATTATATCTGTATGAAATCACACAATGCAGATGCGTTATTGCTTGCTTTGATCAGTGGAACCCAGAGTCTGTTCAGCAGCTGTAGACATTGAAGCCCTTGTATTTCCTGCCATGTCTTTGTGAGTATTAATATGTGTTTTCATTCCCGGCTTTGCGTGTAAAGCACATATGTCAGCAGCAACAGGGTCCAGGGCAATTTGTCAACATGAGAGGTGAATCATTGCAGTGGTAAAATATTCATATCTCTCATGAATATTAACAGCTTTATTGGAGCAATTACCATAATACGGGCACTCCTGCAGCCGGCCGCCTTACTATAAAAGAGAACATTTTACAGTAAATAATATGGATTTATTCCCTTTATTTGAGCCTTAGCTGGTGCGGCACACAGCGAAGAATGAGAGGATTGGAAGTGAGATTTGCCAAGCTCAAGAAATCCATGTGAGCGTACACATTGTTCACCACTCTCTACATGTAGGAGATGTCAGAGCCTGGGTAGGAAACATTATTGAATGTACCTCACATTGTATGTTTATTTAATGTACACATTAGTAACAGTTAGCCTTATGGCGTTTGGAAAAATGCCAGATTTTTAGGTTTTACTGGACAAGTCCTTATAGAAATGTTGATGACCACAATATATTTTTTCTGTATTGTATGTACAAACCACAAACACATCTTTTTATTTTTACTTTGGCTCCAGTCGCCTCCATTCCAGACATTAGAAAGGGTCTATACTGTATGTTTAGGTAGTTTTTCTATGATAACTCTCCCTGTCTCTGATCATATTAAACATCAGAGTAGCCGTATGTGCCTAAGACCAGTTGAAATGTTTGACAAATGGAATAAATACCTTTTCTACAACACAAAACAATTAAAAGTTGATGATTGCAATTTGTCTTTGTTATGCCAAGTGTAATCAGGACCTCTGTCACAATCAGCACAATCACATTTGTATAATCAAATCCACTTAGAGGAGTGTCCAAGTGTTCACACCGATATAATTACTCGTATTTACACAATAGCGTTCATGTACAAATCCACATGTAGTGTTTTAGACGGGAGCATCACTCACACATATATAAGTTGTCATTTTCGTTTTTGTACGCTAATGGCATGTGCGTGTAAAACAGGCGGGTAGAGTTGCTAAAATGTTTCCTCAAGGAAGAGTATTGTTAATTTACAATAATGTCTCCTGATGTAGTGAACAGTTTATACAGTATTTAATGCTGCCGAGTTACTGAACATAACATCCGACCTATTGATTTATTGTATTGATTTATTCAGACACAAACATATAACATAATTTTTCAAAAAGTCTGTGATACCCATAATAACATTACCACTAACCAGCAAGCCAAATCGAGGTACATATCCATATTAGCTGGTAAAACAATCACCCTACATTTCACTTTAAACTATATGGTTAGCTGGTACAGTGCGAAAAAAAAGTTAACCTAGTTACCTAGTTAACATACAGAGAGAGAAGTGCAGTTCATTAAAAAGTTATCCAAGTACATTATATGAGATGTAGCAACATTGCTGGCAGATATGCAATGGTTGAGAATGGCCCGAGCCAGAGTGATGTGGTAATGATGTGGTAATGGTGTGGTAATGATTCGGCCTGTTCTGGAGAAGTGTTGTGGTACTTCAGAACAATTTTGCTCTTGAGACATCTTGGAATCAAACACTTTTAAATCACTGCTAAGGCCTCTTTGCTCCTTTCTTCAAATGCTGGATATCATCCCTATATATTTGAGGTTAATGGTGGGTTTTAAAGATTTTGAATTTTTATTTTGTCTCCACGTCCCACAGATGACTATTGGACACTTATAAGACCTTGCACTGATGTCTGGTACTTATTTATATAATTTAACCTCTGCGGGAGGTGCTGTCCGTGGTACTGGCCCATTGGGTGGTGTGTTTGCGACTCCTGTGATAGTGTTTACTCACCTGGCTCATCTGTACTCAGCCATACATGAACCTATCTGGCTGTATGAGTGTGTAGGGTGATGGGGTGGGTGAGCATGGTGTTGGTGATGGGGTGCCCTGGTCTGAGTCTTGGTGCACCGGTCTGGGTCTTGGTGCACTGATCTGGGTCTTGGTGCTCTGATCTGGGTGTTGGTGCACTGATATGGGTTTTGGTGCACCGATCTGGGTCTTGGTGCCCTGGTCTGTGTCTTGGTGCACCAATATGTGTCTTGATGCACCGGTCTGGATCTTGGTGCACTGATCTGGGTCTTGGTGCACCGGTCTGGGTCTTGGTGCACTGGCCGTGGCCTCGATTAATATGGTTATGACTACAATAGAACCAGAAACTAAAGCAGAAAGGCCAGGAAGGATCATATTAGGCTGGTCTTGTTGTGCGCAGATACACAATTCTAATTTACTCACTTGATAGAACACAAATTGCATTTTGCTGATTGTGTGAGCTGCGATAAATCTACTCAGGAGATGCATTCATCAACGGGATCTGTGGAATTGTTTGTACATCATTCTTTATTTAATCACTCCCATGCAGAAATATCGGAAATGTTCAGAATATAGATGTTGATTTATTTGTCACATTTGCTCTCTTAGTTTCATAGTGTGTGTTACAAAAGCCAGAGCCACATCCTCTTAATCCTCTCCACTAAGCTTCCACTCATTGTACATGTTACATACAGGGCCCAGACTTATCCATGTTTTGTTGATGGGCTTAGAACATGCTGTGAGGGGAGATACCATTAGGATTCCTCCTCAGAATTATAAAACGAATGCTCAAATTCCAAACACTGATGGCGTGCTGTGCTAATGGAGGAACTTGATGGTCTCGGAAAGGGAAAATCCCTGGTGGTGCTGGCTGATAGTCGAGGGATTTTTTTATTGAAGGTGCTCTGATGGAGAGATGGGGAGAGCGGAGAAGGGGAGAATCACACACTTAGCTCGTTTTTTTCCCTATTCTTCAGCTCGTACCTCTTCACCTACAGCCTCAACATTGTATTACGTCTTGCCAGAGTTTCTTTCTAATCACCGAAGCTGCCAGTTGAGAATGATTGAGGCTCCGGAGGTGGAGTAGATGGTAGAAAATAAATAAATAATGTTTTCTATAAGTTATCAAAATGACAGGGGATTATAATCTAAAGCGCTGGAGGTGCTGTTCAGTTCTCTCACGTGCTACACACACACACACACACACACACACACGCACATACATATATAACGATACAATGTGTGGTGTAAAAGGCAGGCGGATGTGCCCACTGCTCACCCTGGCTTCAAAGCAGAACTATATAGAGCTAGTTGCCTTTAACTGCACTGTGTCAATAATAGAGGTCCGACACATTTCAAACTTCCACATACTTCTACTGGTTTAAAAGTTCCATCTTCAGAATATATTGGAAATATATGGAATACTATGCATATGTGATGTGACTTCTTAGTGGAGTCTGCAGGCCCTCCCTGTGTTACTGTGAGGTATTCCAGCTTCCTCCTATATAGGAGAACTGAGTGAATAGCTGTTAGTGCACTCACCTGCCACTTTATTAGGTAGACCCTGTACCTAATAAAGTGACCTTGGGTGGGTCCACTGCACTTATAGCCCATCACCCCAATAGTTTCATGTTGATTACTATTAGTTTTGTTCATTCTTTTCTGACCTTGTCATGGCATTTTTTGGCCAACTGGTGCTCTCTGCATGTTATATTTTCTTACCTGAACAACTACAAGTAAATTTAGGGTTAAACTTTAAAAGATTCAGTGAATCACAAACTGAAATACGTCATTTTGTTTGTCCTTGTTTACAGTTACAGTTTCTGTAATACATACTGGCAATGTCTTCATACGACTTGTCATACTCATGTTCTATATTTTGCTTATGGAATTTAAGTTAAAATACTAAACTAGAACAAAAGAATCAGAACAAAGGGATTCAAGTCACTATCTATTTTCAAAACAGCTAAGACAATAAATATCCATCCCTTTCCTCTATAATCAGACACAGAAAGTGCTAAACTAAATTTGCATACCTTTGCACGGTGCATATAGGACAGGGGTGGGTAAACTGTGGTCCGGGGCCCACACAGGGTGCACACAGGGTCCACACAGGGTCCACACAGGGTCCACACAGGGTCCACGGGGCCAACTTTTTAATCCGGCCCGCCAAGCATTTTCTCATATTTTTTAAAAGATAAAATATTGCTCACGTCGTTATAACCTGCAGTAATCAGTTAACTCCACATCAACATATTTTTTCTGTTTGCTGTATGTCTCATTTGTCAAGAAATGGTTGCAGTTCACAAAGAATACACATTTTGAAACCCCATGTGGCCTTTGAGTCAAAAAGTTTGCACAGCTCAGAACTAGGCAACAGGCTGCTGACATGGGCAGAGTGGGGTGAGGTGTTGGGGGCACAGAGAGCGGATGTGTCTGAGTTGGCCTCCACACTGAACCGACGTGCCAAACCTGTGAGACACAACGGTCCATGTACCTGACTAATTTTTCATCCCTGTTTCCGCCTGTCTTTGTTTATTTAACTCAAGCCATTCACTGGTGCAGCCCTCCGCTAATTTGGCACTGTTTGTGTGAGCACTTCAGATTAGTTTGCCCGTGTGACATTTGCAGATTAGTGAGTGTGGGAACAGAATGATACCTTCAGGGTGTACAACGCTGAGGCCTATAGTTGTTGAGATGGGACTGGGTTCCTAACAGTATTATTTATATATGACTGTTATCTGAATTGGAGGAGAGACATAAATGCAACTATGAGCACATCCTGACCTCTAAGCGATGGCTAGTTAGTCACAGTGCTGACACAGAGACATACAGGGAAAACAAATCACTACCACATTCATTCACTAATTTAGATCCATTCTCCTTACACGTGCATTTATTTGAATCACCATAGTAACACATGGAGACAAGGGGAGATTGTAGTCGAGGGCTTTGAGTAAAGTAGGATACTCCCAACCGTTGTTTATAGGGTTAACATTTAGAGACATCTGTTTGTTTAACTGATGCCATTGTTAGGTGACGCTAATTTGGCTTTGTTGTGTGCGTGCTTGTTCTCTTTGATTCAGTTCGCTTTGTGTATTTTGCAGAGTAGAAACCAAAACAGAATTGAGGAGTGTTTTTTTGTTGACCAATTGCACTTTGACTGGATTGAAATATTCATGTTAAAACCAAGCTCATTAAGTTTCTCCATGACTGCGAGGCCCTCAGATAAGCATTCATTGGTATTCCTGCACCACAGCTGCAGCGTCTCATATCTTTATTTATTGTTAGTGAGACTTGAGCTCCAGAGACTTTGGAAAACCTGGTTATCGCTAATAGAGCTAATTACTGCCAGCGTAAACACGTTATCATAATCAAGCAAGAGCTGCAGCCTCGGGGAAGATGCAAGCTTTTGTTACCAATATTTTGATTTTTATTTGGAAACAATATTTTTTACTTTAGAGTCTGTCTGAGTATAATTGTATGTAGCACTGAGGTCTCAGAGGTCAGCACTGTCCGAATGTTTTGCTGTCCGCTATCAAGATCGTCCAGCTGCAGTATTTTGGACAAATCTTGGAAAAGATGTAAACAATTTCACAAAACCACAAAGTATAAACCAGGATTAAAACCAAAAATAAACCAAATAGACCAAATCTAAACCAGGACTATACCAGGATTCAACTAAAAGTCTAGCCCAAATCAATAATTAGCTCTCAGTCATAAAAAATAGAAATAAACCAGAATAAAACTGAGTCTAAAAATCAAGACCAGGAAACCAGGGCTAAGCAAAGCCTAAACCAAATCTAAACCAGGCATAAAACAGAGCTAAATAAAGTCTAAACCAGGACTAAATCAGGAATAAACAGAATCAATACCAAGTCGGAATCAAGTGAAAATCAGATCTAAACCATGACTGTAACAGGTCTAAACCAGGCCAGAACCAAAACAGGAATAAATGAAGAATAAACCAGAATGAAAATGAATCAAATCAAAGTCAAAGTTAGCACTAAACCAAGTCAACACCTTCATACAATTTTTATCATCTTAAAATGGTCGCAGATGTTGAAGCAGATTAGTTTTGTCACCCTGAAAATGTCTAAAAGAAATATATATTTGGACATAAATTCTCTCTACATTATTTCAGCTTGAACTTGTAGTAAAACTGTGCAGTATTAGGGCCCCTGTCTTATTCTGAGTACATTGGTCCTTGAAGAAGTAATTATCCATTTTAATGAGATGGCGCTGCTTTGAACAGTACTAGTCTTTGTAGAGTTTAAAAGACATCATTACAGACTTTTAGGACCTGAGGCATCACACAGGCCTTAGTAAAGTCTGGAGCAGGAAGCTTCTCCTCAGTGTTTCACAGGAGAAAGGATCAATGGGAGGTCTGTAGATTAAATGTAATCTTTGCTTCTAAAAATCGAGATGTGGACGCTATAAACTCATTACCTTGGGAGCTCTAAACCTAGCACCACTTTACCCATATTTACTATCACATCCCTGACACATCTGACATCCTCTCCAAAGAGAACTTCAACTTAAACCGTACTAACACTGCTCTGACGATTCTAGTATCTAATGTTACACACTCTTCCAACTCTACAGCTATATACTTACAGCTAAGTTTCAACGTCACCAATTTAACTAGACCATCAGCTGCGGCCAGGACCACTTCCTCTGGTCTGTTGACAAAAGCTCAAGACTGGGATCTGAGAACGGACCTGGGGCAGTAGCTGAAGTTCCCAGAAAATATAGCCGCAACAACGCTAAGACCAGATCTAGTCCAGAAACCACTAAGCAGGTGGTCCTCTTGGAGCTCACCCTCCATGGGTGGGGGGCAAGATGTGAACCCTTTGAGGTGGGACGCCAAGGGTTTCGCAGGCCAGTCCCTCTGTAGGAAATCACTGACGATGTGTCTAGGTTGCATCACTAGTTGATGTATGTTACAAGTAGCATATAGTTATAGATATACTCTAAAATGAACTTAAACCACATATGTTAATGGTTTTGCGGTTGTGTATTTTGCCTTTACAAAGTTCCACGTTGTTATTGAAGCACATTCATCTCTGTCCAGTTTTTATTGAGACTGAGAATGGATGGGTGCTGGTGTTGTCCTGGACTTGATAGCACTAAAATATTCAGTGGTGATCGGCAGCACTGGAGACAGGAGAGAGCTGCCGTCTGCCACAACACACATTCAAAACCAGACATTGTTGTAGTTTCTTAAAACATTATCAGTGTCCGTGTGAATAACCTCTGAGAGAAAAAAGCTAGGACATTCCAGTTAGGATTCGCACTTTACTGGAGCCCCTCCCAGCAACTATGACTGTTAGGCGGGGGTACATGCCTAACAATGACCAGGGCTGACAAATGAGACAAACAACCAATTCAGATTCAACATACCATCTTCAGGTTGAAGTTGAATTTTCAGGAAAACTGAACAGAACAGTGTGCATCATTGGGATCCAGAATATAGCTCAAGCCAAAAGGAACAAATATTAGCATATAGCGTTTACCCTTGAACTGAATGTCCCCAAATTTGAGTGAGGGTCTGACTGCTGAAAGAAACTGCCAGGTATGCAATGAAAAGCAATGGAAATTCGAAAAAATAAATCTGGTATTCTTCAGACACAGAATGCTCCAAGCAGACTTTACTTTCTCTAAATGTCAGAGTTCCACAGATCTTTTTATTGACTCTTGTTTTTACTTTTGGTGTGAGAAGGAGATCTGCCAATGTTTTGTCTTGTATTCATTCAGGATTTTATTAGTAAAGGTCTATGGTGACTTAATGGTTAGTTCTTCTTCCCAGCATCCAAAGACATGCGTGTGTTAGAACAATGGTGCAGCCATAAAGATGAATGAATGTGAACGCAATGCCTGACCGTAGGCGCTGGTCACCCCCGACCCCATAAGTGGAAGAAAATGAATGTATGAATCGTGTTAGAACATTTTGATTATTGTTTCTATAATGCTATCTGCAGATAATAAAGTTGGGCTGTATATTCAGGTAACAGAGAAAAGTAGTTTGTCCGAGCACATATCAACCCCTGCAGACCTGTAATAGCTCTGCCATGCACACTTGTGACAGCCAGCCTCCTTCAAATGCCCTTCATGTCTGCTGCTGTTAGATCAACTACAGAAAGATTTGGGCTGGACCACATCATCCTCCCACTGCACATTAGTGTCTCCATCCGGCACACTGCTATTTTCAAACTCATTAAAATCTAAAGATCTAATTGCCTTTGGGACATGCAGTGTTAGAGATAAAGCGTGGTATACACTGACCTGAACATGGGGCATGCAGGTGGGCTCTGTGTGACGCTCTGGAACTGCCAAAGCATCTGCTGGCTCTCTCCAGGCCTGTTAAGAAGGGAAACTGTCCAAATTGTTGCAAAAGGACTTACATCAGTTTGTGGAGAGATTGCACTGATCCTGACTGAGAGCTGACATCAGCTGAACATGCTTCCAGTTGCCAAACCTAGATTTAAAAGCTCTAATCAACTGATCTAGTCCTCTTTCATCCAAAAAAAAAAACCCTAAAAAATGATGGTGTGTCTTTGAAGATAAAGCTGTAGATTCGAAATAAGTGATGCATCAAGTGGATTTTTGGATCTGGAACTGACAGTGTCAATCATCAACATAACACCCGTACCTACTGTTCTCAGATAATTCTGCAACATAAATCATCAGGTTGACAAAAGATTATAATGAAAAATAATGACCACAGTTCTGAGATCTCATAGAAATCAAGACATCAATTTTACATTTGGTAATCAAACATCCACTCCACTTTGTTTGGGTGAGAGTATTATGCAGTTGAATATTTTACAAATCCCATAATAAGAATATTTCTTAAATCAACTTGTCTTCTGTTCAAAGTTGTATTCATCTCTCCACTGATAACACACACACAGAATATGTTTATTTAGTTTCTAATCCATTGAGCGATGCTTAGCTACAGAAACCTTAATCCCCGGTTGTGGATGCCCATCGGACATGAGCCAAAAGGCAAATGTGAGATAAGTGAGGTGATATGTGAATGAATGTAATCAAATCTTTATCTCATCTCATAAACACCAGAGAGGATTAACAGGAGCGCAAAGAGAATTGAGTCTAATTACTCAAGACCATTACTGAAAAAATGTTTAACACAATCTTAGCAAATGGCCTTTAGCGAAATGACTTTAAAATGCATTGAAAAAATAGACAATTATAACACTCCATGCAAATGTAATTGCAGTCTTTCTATTTCTTTAAATTAAATCAAATGTGTTCTAACATGAAGTCAATCACACATATGGAAACTGAACAGGCATAAGCGTCTATTGACAGGCCAGACAGGGATAATTCTATCAGTCAATCAAAGGGCTATGCTAACCTGCATTTAGCCATCTGGACTGAAAGCGGTATAATTAACCTGTCACTCTATTACATGAAAATACCCACAGACTTTGAACACGTCTTGTATGTATATTGTTTTGAAACAGGTCATGTGATTCTGTATGTACATTCTGAATGCAATTTTACTTAATAAAAGCTCCATTATTCCGCCATCTGTATTTTGAATACATTGGACTTGGTCAGTGGACTTATATTTTAATTTGAATGATTCAAATTTCTTTGTGACCCATTTTGAGGTCCTGACCTGCTGTTTGAGAACCACCCCAGTTGTCCACTCAATAGTACCTTGGAATTGGAGATTGTGTATCACAAAATACAATAAATTCTGTAAAAACCCCTACATGAATATTTCTGTCCGGTTAAAAGGCCTAACTTAACTTTGCAGATTTTTGATTTGTATAGGAAAATAAGTGGGAACACAGTTGTGCCTGCAGCTGCACAGGACACTGGTGAATAAGAGATGCAGCAGTAACAATGGGTGCACTGTACTGGGGGGACACAATGGGGTGCCTTTGAAGCTGCATCCACTAAAGCTATGGCTCTTCTCAAATCTGTAAGCACATAGACACACACACAGTCTCCTTAACCTACCTTTGACAAATGCTGCTCAGGACTGGAACTATGGAGAACTTTGAGGTTGCATTGAAGAAGAGCCCCTTTCATTCTCAGGCTTATATATAGGGCTGTGATAAAAACCATTGAAGAAGTGGATCAACCTTATTCTTAATGCCAGTTATACTGTATGAGTTGCTATGACACTAGCTGTTCATTTGTTTCCAAGGAGATACGAAGGTTGTGCTCTCACTGGTCCATTATGAGTTACTTTTCATGCTCTTTTTAGTTCAACCAGGAGAGACTCAAAGTACAGATACATTTATAGAAAGGTTGGCAGATTTTGACATCCCTCATTGCTGCTGGTGCAACCTGTCTGGAGCAATGGGCAGGAGCAGTGGGCAGCCACAGTGCAGCGCCCGGGGACCCATCTCCAGATCTTGAGTCAGGATCTTTGGTCAGGACATACCTAGCTCTCTCATGTGATGTAATATATAGGTACATTTTGAAGATTTTTTTTTTATTGCTTCAAATGCTTAGACACTACTGAAGGTGGAGATGGTTCTGCTGCCGAGTTGGTGATGGAGGAGAATGAGATGGTTGCGTTATGTATACTGTTGTTGAAACTCTGCCTACCTTTGTATTTCTGTTTTTTCATAATGTACATTTTATTTAATGGCACAGATTTGATGTTTGGAGTCAGGCTTTTGGTGGTTCATAGCTCTAACATAATTGACAATTTCAATCTAATATTTTGTGGCGGATACAGTGCTAATAATATGCTTTCGTTTGATACAGAAAACCCTAGTTTTGCAGAGAATCTTACTTGCAATACTCACAAATCCTTATAACATAGTTCCGTGTATATTCTCTTTCCTTAGATGATGTGGGTAATTTGTTCTACTAGTGGTTATGTTTCATCCTTTTCACAATATTCTGTCATTGTTTGGGGACACAGAGCACAAAGACAGCTCTGAACTAATCCTTCAAACTGATTTTCTCTTGTCACAATTGGACTCATTTAAACAATTCTTTAGAGAAACCAAAAGCCACAATCCACAATTGATTTTATGTTGAAACCTAATCGGAACTTCACGGGAGTGGCCAGCGTTAAATTCCCAGATTCCCAAATACCTTCTGTGAGTGGAACGCTTCATAAAAGTCATGTTTCACAAGCTATTGAACTTGAATGCACAGCAGTCATGGTTGGGCATACATGCACACATTTTGGCAGCTGGCTTTATGTGGAAATATCATCTGTGCCTGATGACTGGATTCACCCTTGGAGCAGATTCTCTAGCACTTCCTCAGTCATTTTACTTAAATGGTAGACTGTGTGGAGTTATAAGGTATTCTCAATTTCACTTTTTCTGACAATTTAGATCAATTGAATATCCATTTACTTAAAGCTCTGAAAAATGACCAAGATATATGCAGCAGATGTAGATCGTTTCTCTCAGAGGCTCATATAAATCCACTATGGGGTCCTGACACAGTGTATAAAATAGTATAACCATTTCAATGCACTAGGGAAAATGGTATCACACAACCATACATGAAGCTCATAAAAAGTCCATTGAGAATAGTGCAAACACAAAGGGATTATGTGGTGGATAATAGAGCTCTATGCTGTATACTGCTCTGCCTGTAGGTTGGAATTCTACACTGTGACCCGTCTCAAGCTAAAGATAGTGAAGCCTAGACTTTCTGTATATGGAAAGACATCTGTAGGTTGACTACCTATTTTGGGATCCTATATATGTATGTTACAACAAGCAGAGAGAGTCTTAGCTTTTGTGAGGAGCTTTGAGAGGAGCTGGAGCTTGCGACATGAGAGCTCGCTCCAGCTTGTGACCAGCTTCGGTCCTGCTTCTGCTCTTCCTGACCCTTCCGGACCCTTCCTGACCCTTCTGGACCCTTCCTGACCCTTTCTGTGTCTTCTGCTCTTCTTGACCCTTCCTGACCCATCCTGATCCTTCCTGACCCATCCTGTGTTTTCTGCTCTTCCTGACCCTTCCTGTGTCTTCTGCTCTTCCTTACCCTTACTGACCCTTCCTGACCTTCCTGACCCTTCCTGTGTCTTCTGCTCTTCCTGACCCTTCCTGACCCTTCCTGAATCTTCCTGAATCTTCCTGAAACTTCCTGACCCTTCCTGTGTCTTCTGCTCTTCCAGACCCTTCCTGTGTCTTCTGCTCTTCCTGACCCT
>JAVQKC010102963.1:0-23493 GCA_036025475.1 Philypnodon macrostomus | reverse complement strand
TCTTATTACTCACACCACATGTGACGTTTCGGGCATGTCTGAGGAAGGGCACATGCCCGAAACATCACATGTGGTGTGAGTAATAAGAAAAATAAAAAATTGGGAGCTCTATTTGTTGTGCGGATCCTACTTTTTGGTATTTCAATTCTAGCTCATCTCGATGACCTCGACATTTCGACAGTCCCCGGTCCCAATGTGGCCCTCAGAGAAAAAAAAGATTGCCCACCATTGCTGCCCTAAGCAATTAATGAGCACAGATAAGTTGACTTATAATTGTTAAATTATAAGAGCACATTTACACAAACCCAACCTTTTTGCCTCAGTCTCTAAGTCTCGGGGTTTGGTGGTCCGCGATTGTTTTCTCTGTGCCAAAGTGGTCCTTGAATTGAAAAAGCTTGTAATAGAAAAATACCAACACATCTCTAGCTAAATAAAGATGCAGTTTAAACCATTATACAATCAGCCTGCTTGTATCACAATGTAGTCAGCAGATGGAACCCTCTTTGCGCCACTCGAGTTAAGTGGGAAATGTATTTTTAGAGATCTGGTGAAACCATCCATTATAATAAATAGTAAGATAAGTGCCTCTTCTCTCATTTTTTTCACCATGCACCGGCAATGTGTTACGATATCTACTTACTGTTTTTTGTGTCTCTAAAAGCCCTATTTACATGAGTCATTTCAACATAATTCTCCTGTAATCTTAACACTATACACCACGGGTCACTTCCAGTAAATCTCCTCCACAGATGGCAGAGGTAATGTTATTCAGTAAGTTAACAGGTGACGGTGAAAGGAAAAATGGTGGAAACCCAATCCCATACAAAACATCAGGCCCTGCACACTCCCCTCTATAGAAGACACCTGTCCGAAACTAGAGAACCCCTTTAGACCGGTCCTGTTAAAGAAAGAGCTCCTCTTGTCTCGTCATCATTTAAGATTTAGGCACTTCAAAGCCGGGGCCAGGTACAAAAGGGCTGCACAGGATAGGGCTAGAGCATTCAAAAGAACAGCACAAGTTATGGCACTAAGAAGAATAGGACTTTAAATCATAATAGAGAAGCAGGTATAAAAGACGGGCCGCAGTTCACCTGTTGGCGGTAACACAATCAGCCTTCCGTCCGGAGGCATAATGTAAGGGAGAGAGCATCTTTATTTAGTTCAATTCTATTTTGATCTGGACATTTGGGTTCTGGGATGGCTTCTGTTGAAAACAATTGGAACTAAGATGAAATGGATTAAATGGATAGAGAGCACTGTTTTTAACCCTTCAAAACAATGACTGATGTGACATAGCCAAACAAGAAACTGCTACAACAGTAAAATGAGTTCATAAATACGCTTTTTTTGTGAAGGTTTAGTTGCAAACATTCATTTGTTGCTCTGGGCGAACCTAAAACCCACCTACTGATGGCATACTAACTGGAACAACTGGAACGCACCAATGGTTTCATTGGTGCGTTCCAGTTGTACTCGGAGGTTGGAAAGTAGGAATTCCTAACCAGGAACTCGGGGCAAATCGGACAAAAATCCAACATGGCGGCATCCTGTTTTACAAGTAACTATAACTCGTCTAATATTCAAGGATCTTGTTTTAATTTGATATGAGCCATTCACTTCTGTCAACCTGGTACCTGTTAGCATGCAGCTGTGGTGTATGTTAGCATCTGCAGCTGCAAAATGTGCTAAAATCCCTGTTGTTGCTAATCCTGCTATCTGCTAAATGACACTGTTAACATCATACATTTGTTTATTTCTGAGTTCAAAACTGGAACACTTCAACTCGGAGATTCTGTCACTCCTAAATGCGACTTCCGAGCTCCGAGGACAACTGGAACGCAGCATTAGGACCAAAAGGAATCAGCTACAGCAAACCAAGATGTAATTTGTGAGTTGGTAAAGTTACAAATGTTATGGGAATACAGGAAAGTTGAGTTTCATTCTGACTCCACAGTGTTCAAATAGTGGTTTTAAATCACGTTTCTTTCTTCACTATAGTTTTCTGTTTCTTGCTTTGTCTGTCCTACAGTATAATTAATAGTTTATTTACATTCAACACTTTGGATTTTAAGTTAGTTTAGCCAAGTACAATAGGTGTATATGCAACCATTCAAAGGAACTGTACTGCGAAGAATAGGACTTTAAATCATAATAGAGAAGCAGGTATAAAAGACAGGCCGCAGTTCAGATGTTGGCGGTAACACAATCAGCCTTCCGTCCCGAGGCGTTTTGTGACTAGCTTGCGCCCCAGCTTTGTGTCCCGTCAGATCATCTTCCCCCTATCCCCTCCCCCCTGCTCCACCTACACAACACACCCAACCAAATTACCCTTAGCCCAAGTAGATTAAGATCAATGTCATTCAGTGAGTTTAGAGTATCGTCCTTTGATTTCCAACAGAGAAAGGAGAGGGTGGGCGTACAAAAGCACCTGTTAAAGGGAAAAAAAATCCAAAGATGGCTGCCGTCAGATGAGAATCTAAGAGGGTTCAGCTCTCGCAATGAGGAGATTATAATGTTTGAAGTTACTGGAGGTGCACTTAAAGATGTGATTTGCATACATATGTGATCAATTGTGAAAATTGCATTCCATTAGTTGGAGTATCTCTGAATGCTTGTGACAGCATGAGGGATCTAGGGTGATAATGGAGAGCAAGGCAAGAAAATGGCTGCTCGTCATTGACCAATTGCCTTTTGAAACTGTCAAGTAAAATTATTTCACATGCAATTTTATGGATACTACATACAGAAAATGGCTATATTTAAAGTGGAACTAAACACCTGGGTCAGATCCAGAGTAAACCCACAGCCAACATTTTAAAAATGCTCCACAAATGGGCAGTGCCTTGTAGAGACAGAGGGACTGGGGAAAGTGAATGTGATGTGAGCCATGCTCTCAAATAAACCATCTGATTCATTACAGGTGTGTGTAAATGAGACATAGGCCTATCAGAGCCTGAGGGCCTGTGACATAGACGTGTATCATGACATATTTTTGACCAATAGGAAAATTAAACTGTGATAGCCACTGTTTAACCTGAAGGGTGTTTCAGGGTTAAGTTACTGTTTAAATCAAACACAGTGTGACTATGACTCAGGTAGACTTCATGCATTCCATAAGAATAATTGGTTTCTCTGCATTTGGCCCATCCTTCAATGTTCGGCAACAAAAAGAGTCGGGAGCCTATTTCGATCTATTTGGAAGAGTAGCCAATGTTTTGCATATGTTTTGGTTGGTGGGGAACGGCACTACCTGTACAAAACTCAACCGCGAACAAGGAGAACAGGCAAACTCCACTCAATGACCCCACTGAGTCCAAGAATAAAGTGTTTTCTATGCGTAGGTTTTCTTCTGTCTTACATGTTGATCCCCTATAGTGTCAGCAGCCTAGTCGTCACTCTCAAATCTCTGAGTAAAGCTGTTTTGTTGTCGTTTTAAATCCTACTACCACATGTTTTGCCCCGCCCCCCAATACCTCTGTGTCTAGTCTCTGACCTTTCACCCTGCCCATAGGTGAGCTTAGCTTTTGGACACCACTGACCCTTTTTCTATACATACATTTTCCCCCCATTGAACTAGCTAGCTACTACTACTACTATCCTCTACTACCCCCAGCGCACTACCCCCTTGGAGTCACAGGGGTATGTGATCTAAATGCCCCCTATTGTTACCCGAATGGGGGCTTTTGTCCACACCCCCTGCATGTGCTGACTAAGGGACATCCAGTGCAGCCGATTTTTTGACCAGGGCTATGCGAGGGCTGGACACACACTAGGGTCAGCTAAGCCCTTGCCGTGGTAGGCTACTGCTGCCCCCACTCTTCCCAGAGCAGTGGAGGAATTTCCTGATTCAATAACTTTTTAAATAGAACCATTTAAAATAGCTTACTCCTGCTTTATATCGGGCCAGAAGTCGACAGCCCATATCCTTTACACGTTACATAAAAGGGCTGAGCTGTAACGGCTAGACATTGAATTGGAAACTTCACCCAATGTTAAAAAATCGAAAAATTGCTAGCCTGGTTTTAGAGAGAGTAATGTTGCACATGGTAGAGTGAAAAATAGTTTTCCATTAAAGGGGTAATCCGTAAGTTTCCTAAAAGACGAAAAAGTAAATAAATAAATAAATAAAAGATTTAAATTGACTATCTGAGCCTGTTTCTATGATGTAAGATAGATTGTTTATAGTCTGTAGAGGCCAGGGGGAGGGACTAAAGTAAAACCTGACTACTATTGGTCAAAGTGGTAACCCACAAACACTGATTTAATATTGCCGTACAGGCCAGGGGACTAAAGTAAATGAATAATCTCAGATTACCTACTTTACACAATAGAACAGGCTCATAAAGCTGTTTTTTCTTTTTTTTTCGGACTACACCTTTAAATTGATCCAGTAAAAAAACATTATAGAAGAGCTTGTCAACAAAAGTAAGTTCATTAGTAGAGTTCATTTTGTCAATAGGACAAATAACTAGCAAACAATTACTACTATTACTTTTGTCAACACTGGTGGGAACCCAAACAGAGGGATTAAGTCCTTGACATTCTTGCTGCATGGTGATAGTGGTAACCAGTTAGCGTGTTAGAGTGTTTTTGGATTGATAGCCTGATACATAGCTTGGAAACATTTACACAGGGAAACTGAGAATCAACGTAAAACAAACAAATAACCCAATAAATAAATAAATAAATATGCATTTACCCAGAAGCATGAAGTTACAGATTCAGAAGTAAAAGATTTAAAGATTGGTCACTAAAGATTTGTATTGGGTATTTGGGTCACAGGTGACATCACAACATTCTATAGCCCTATACATGTTAATGGGAGATGGGGGGCAGGAAAATCACTGTTGATAATTGATTTTGTGTGTGGTTGGAGAGATATAGGGGGGTAATTGGACCTGGTCACTAATAAAAATGATCATATTTAACATTTCTGGATTTCTTGGAGGGCTATTTCTTAGAAAAATCCCATATAGTTAATTCAGAATTCTGGCCCCTGACCCCATCTGAGGGTATGACATTATCACATTCTAGAACTTGCAACCCAGCAATACATAAACACACCTGTATACACTATTTTGCATTGCTGTATGTAAAATCTCCAAATGTAAAGATATTAAATCAAATGCTTGAACAAAATAGATAAATGCTATGGGAGGAAAGAGCGACTCGAGTAAGATAAATGATAGTGGTAGCATCTGGTATGATAATTTTATATCTCTATTGAAGATCTGCGCACACAGCATTTCACACAGCAACAATTCATCCCCCTAACATCCTCCCATTAATATGCTTTTAAAAACTGGGCTTTTACCACACCTCCTAATTCACTGCATACACACATGGACCACTCTCACATTCGCGCTCAATACTATTTACTGGCCATCTTTTAAACAAGTCCCTTTTAAAATTCAATCCGCTAATGTATCTAATCACACGGCTGTCCCGGGCCATATATCTCGTCGGTCTGTTTTTTAACTAGCTTCGGACGCCTGGGCTACATCAAAAAGCAGCAGCTAATATCCTCTTCACAATGGCTGCCGTTTTTTCACCACCCATGTTCATAAAATGCACCCCCTTCCATCGGCCAACCCCAGACCCCCATGACTTCTTTCACTTTGATTGGGCTAATTGTGTTTCCTGCCGACTGCAGTAAAGTTAAAGGGGGAAGCTGGGAAGTGGACCCCGGAGGGCGCATTGCAAATAAAAAAAAGTGAATTCACACTGTAGGCGGCTTTTCAAACAAGAGGCCATTAGAGACAATAGGATCGCTCATTCACTTTCAGGGTTCACTTTACACAGGGCTGCTACAGGTACTAAAGACGGGAAAGTATGCAGGACTCTGGAGTAAGGACAATTATGTGATAATTTATCTAGAGCTCGGTAGGGAAGTCCAAATTCACATTCGAAAATGACGCGTTTACCTTTAAAGCCACAAATAAGGCTACCCGTTTTGACTTGACCTATGACCTTTTGGGTTTAGCACTCAGCTGAAGAACTGAAGACAAGCAAATTCTCCCTGTGTTTAAATGAATGAGCCTAATTCTTCTGGTACAGCATGGCACAATTATCCTAGAGTATCTAGAGAGCGTAAACTAATGTTGATCAATTTTTAATTGAATTTACACAAAAATGCAGTGATAACATGAAAACAATAATAAGTATATTGCCTTATCGTTCAATATTTGAAAATTAAAAAAGACTTATCGTTTGGGACCATGTCAGTAGTGATTTTGCCCAATTTAATATGAATGTAAAGAATAATTAATAAATGATCACTTACATTATATGTCAAATGCATTTAACGTGTTTGCTTTGATTGTGTCTATATTTATTTATTGCTCAGTTTTCAATTAATGTACATCGATTAGCAAATTAGGCAGAAATAGACATTTAGTGATATTGAAAAAGATATAAACTGGGATTATCAATGTATAAAACGGTCTACTCCATAATAGGAGTAGAGGCAGTATATCGTTCTTCAAAATTTGCTCTCGTGACAGGCCTAATGATTGGCAATCCACACCAACTCATAGTCACCAATGTTAGGTATATTTCACTTTTGGTTGAAATTTGAGGAAAGTTAAAAATGTTAAATCAAAAGTGATATCAAGTAGAACCAGGTGGTCACCATTTATTCAGCCTTTTCACCTGAAAGTCAAATATATTTCACTTTTCACTTTTCACTCACTGTTTTTCATCAAATCAGTCGGAAGTCTCAGTGATGCGCTATTTAATGTATACCAGAATAATGCCCAAACTGCAATAAGTGGCCTCTCCCAAGACTTGATGTATTGCCAGCACCGGTCATCGGCACAAACAGTAAATTCAAAAAGTTCTACAAGGAGAACTTTTGATAGGCAAACAAACCAGTGTAAATCCTCCACATCTGGTCTCGGTAGATCTGACAACTCATCACTTTTGTGCCTAAGTCTCAGTCTGCAGGCTCCACTGTGGTTTCTTCTGTTATCGTACCCCGTCACTCTCTCTCCCCTCCTCATCCCTCTCCTCGCTCGCCCTCGTCAGTCCGGGGGAGCTCCTGTTTGACCCTAGGCCCTTATGTGGTGGGAGTGGGACCACTATACGGACCACTTCAAAACCCCTCAACCCTAAACCAGGCGACCCGTCCCATCAAAGGGGGCGTATCATCCTCCGCTTCTGCCTCTTTCTATCTATAACCTCAGCCTCTACACTGTAAAATCGGACCATCTTTAAAATACTAAGTCGATGTATCCGTTTCAAATGATCAGGTCATTGTCCCGCTTAAGGAAGAGGATGAATTAATTCATTTTAACAGGTAAATAAAAAAATTACAAAAGTTCTCAAAAAGTCATGCCAACTCAATGTGCGGTTTTGAATGGTTGAATGGCATGATTGAAGGGTGAATGAAGTTCCCAGCACCTTCCCCATGCGTCTCGTAAAAACTGATTTGCAAAGTTGAGAGCACCGACCTAGTGTCCCAGTCTCAAGTCTTTTCAACAGACTTTTACAAAATGGCGAAAGACTTGGAGATTTTGCAGTCAAACTTTTAAGTATAGGCTCAAGTCTTTTTTCTGCGTATTACGAAGTGCATGGGGTAAACTGTATAGAAGGAGCTTCTACTGCAAACTAAAACTACAATCAAAACAGCATCAAAAATGTCCCTTGTTGATTTTTACAGTGTTTCTCTCTGGTGACCTGGGCCCATGTGTTGCGGCCCACAGACCGTGTGCAGTTAGCGAACAGCGAGGAAAGTCATATGTTAGCAGTTTGAACCTACAGCCCCAATTAGAGGCAGCTGTTGCAATGCTATCGGAGGCACACTGGTTTGGGCTGGGGAGTTCGGTTCGGGTGTGAGTGTGTGTGTGTGTGTGGGGGGGGGGGCATGAATTTATGGTCAGCGTATCCGCGGCGACCCCCGTTTGATGTGCAGATAATTAGGAAGTGAATGACTTCCTGTGGGTCTCAACAGTACGTGCCATAATAAAAAACAGAATACGCTGAGAGCCAAGGGTTGAAACAGCTGAGACGTGGGAGCAGGTATAGGGTTGGATGTTGGATTAGTCAACATGGACCAGGATTTTAGGACCTTTTTTGATCGCTTGTTCTTAAATTTGACGATTGACTACATTAGTTTGTCAGAAATCAATACATATGAGTTTTATCTGATTTTTTTGAGCAACCCTGGCAAGCCACATACAGTACGTTCACTGTATTAGATCTTATATTACCAACAGCTTTAGCCTGGCCAGCCACGACAAACTCTTTTCTATCCCAAGTTAGTCTGGTCGTTGATTGCATTCAATTTCAAGTGCGTGGGCCGGTGTACCAGGCTTGTTTACCTCCGTAGAAAACCGGGTTGCAGAAATCACAGTCTAGCTAAAATATTGATTCATTTGATGCATGCATTTCTAAATAGTTGTAGATTTTTCAATTTATGTCAGGCCTGGAGCAATTTACACTACACATGCCTCTGGTTGCATTCAGAGCCCTGTGGAAATCTCACTCTAATTTACTAAGGTCAATTTATTGTATGGAATAGACAATAGCTATAGGACTGGCTTACCAAGAAGACCAACTAATCTACTGAACCATCTAATATAAATGTAGGGTGGAGTCTGATATTATTGGTGGCATGGACGGGGAAGACTACAATCAGTTTATTTATTTTCATATTTTCATCTATGGTTTCATCTACTTCTTCTACTTCTGTAGGATTGGAGGACCCAAGCATTGAAACTCCCTCTGGATGTCTGCTTTTATCATTAAAAAAAAAACACAATAAAAATATATACACTGTTGCCCATAAAGTTGGAGGAATTTTGTTTTCAGACACATTCCTCTGTTTATTCCTGTTTTTGTTCATCAATATTCACCTGATTCCTTCCTTATTATTATTCACCTGCTTCTCAGAGTTTACAGGAAGTAGCCCTAGATCTGACTGAAGAGTGGGACCACATCAACAAGCTTGTGGACAGTGTGCCTCAACGTCCTGAGGCATTGATCCATGTCAGGGGCCATACTCCATATTAGTGACATGTGAAAGAGTCATATTGGACATTCTTCTGCATGATCATGTGTTTTCTGTTGAGCTGACCAAGGAGGAAGAATTGAAACAAAACCATTAATATCCCTGATTTAGTTTGGACTGATACACATTTTCAGTTTGGTCTCATGTTCACTGTGATATGTTTGGAGAAGATGAAGATATGCACTTTATCTATCAAGAACACATCACATTATCACAATGATTTCTTGAGAAGAGGTAAAAAAATAAAAAAAACACTTCATGAGCAACAGTGTACATATATTTATGAAAATATATTTGTGAATGTATTTGTTCGCTTTCACTTCTTGGTCTAACTATCAGTAGCAGGGTCACCAGAAGCCAGTTCCCCCTATATAAATGTGTGCACGTGCTTTACTGTGGGGTGACTCAAGACTTAGCATGCTGACACACTTGACCCTGGGTTTTGTGTTCAAAGACTACATCAGTCAACACAAAAAGAGGAATCTCCTTTTAGTTTCTTTTTTACTTACCGTCGATTTAGAGCTTCTAGAAAACACATGTCTGTGCAAGTTAGCAGCTTTGAACGTACAAATAAAAACAAAGATCAGCATTTAGACAAAAGGTGGCTAAAAATCTATGTCGAAACTTGTACTACTTAAAAGTACATCGGATTTAGATGTTAGTCTGGTCTCTTGTTCGATGTATAGTAAACTGTTCAGAAACACCAGGCATGATGCTAAAGCCACACCAGCACCCACACAGCCTGATGTTAACAAGGAATAATAATGCATTGGTTTTATACAGCGCTTTTCTCAACACGCTTTATAATTACATTATTCATTCACTCCTCAGTCACATCCGGGTAGTGGTAAGCCACAGCTGCCCTGGGGCACAATAACAGAGGCCAGCCTGCACATACAGCCCCTCCGACCACCACCAAACACACAACCACATTCATTCATAGGCAATGTGGGTTAAGTGTCTTGCCCAGGGACATAACAGCAGTACACACTGGGGCAGGGATTCGAACCGTTGACCGTCTGGTTGAAGGGTGAACACTTACCCACTGTGCCAATGCCACACATAAGATGTCACGTTATAAAAATGTGTATATGACACAGACTACAAAACACATGCCGGCGCTTCTTGTAAACAGCCTGTGATTGGTCCATTTGCAAAATCGCAGAGAAATGATTCGCTGTGAGCAAGGGACCAGACCCCACTTTTGAAAAAAATAAATAAACATAGTTGGGGCTAGTATACCAGGCAGGCCACAGACTAGAAGGCTGTTAGTTGAATTCTCCCTCCAACTTTAATACTGCTGTTGTATCCTTGGGCAAAAGCAAGACTCTACCATGTTGCCTTCCATGTGTGACATGTTTAAATGTGTGATTGGTGTTGTGTTTGGAGATACTTGGAGAGACTGTTGATGTGGTATGGCTGCCAAATCTGTCCGTCTGCCCCAGGCCTAAAGTGGCTTCAGCTTACATCCACCTGTGTGTAACCATTGACTTAGTAGTGAGGTGCTTTGAGGGGGAAACGCTTGCCATTTAAATCTGACCACAGCATTCTGAAATGACTGTAGTTCCAACTTTTGAAACATACTATAATATTCATTGCCTTTGTCTGTACAATATGTCTGTCATTGTAATTTCCAGCTCACCAACACCCATCATTTCAATGTTGACAAATGTTGTAGTCTGGCAGTTATATCTTTAACAATAACCCATATAAATCATATATTAAGGGCTTTATTTATTTTCACAATTCCAAATACATTTCGGTAGAAGCCATTTGCATCTTTGACTCATCAGTCTAGACAGCCCTCTCAGATCTTCCATAGCACTCCTTTTCACCATCTTGCGTGTCCATTGAACTCTGACCTCTTTAGCCAGAAGTCACGACCCTTGCTTATTGTTTCCTTGATTTCTGTGAAGAGGATCGGGACATCCCAAAAAATCCAAAAGGAGGGCCCTCTTGAATCAAAATGAAAAGGAATTGATTCATGAAATTCCTCAGTACTAAGCCAGTCAATAAAACCATCTAACAGACTCTGCTGGTCACTGTATAGGCAACAATAGGGCCAGACTGGGATGTCCAGATACTATTGTTTCAGCCAAGATTTTCCACTGAATAGGCTACAATCGTAAGAAATACATTGCTTTCTTACTTTCTGCTTGAGCGCTTAAACCAATGACAATAACAACAATGTGCTCTAGAAAGACACAGTATCTGATTAGCCTGTTAGCATCTAGCTCCCCTGCGGTTCACCATACAAAAGCAATGTAAAAGGCAAACTGAACACACCACATCTTGCTAACAATACCTCTGCCTTCCCGCATCCAAATGAATCCGCGGTGTGGTTAATCAACAAGCTTTGTTCCAATCAATGAATAAATTAGCTTGGAGATGCTTCAATTGCAAGCTAAGACATACTCCATCATTGTCAGGTTTCCACAATGGGAACTCGGAGATGCCTTCACATATTGAAATGCTATCTGTGATTAATTAGTACCTGTGATGAAAATGAACCGCTTGAAAATGCAAACTAAAGACAACATTAACTCTTGACTGCCACCAGCAAAAAAGGACATTGATGCTTCTAACGTCAGATGTGGGTAAATAATGTTAGCATTTAGCTAATTAGTAACTGTATGTGGTCAGCTATATATGTCAGAGAAAAAACATACCCTCAGTCAATTAGGGGTCTTAAAATGCATTGCTATTATCATGTGACTCTTCAATTGATCTGTCAAAGCTAATGCCCAACCTGGTATAAAATAAAGAACATAGAAGAATGTTTCAATGCCTGTCCCTTGAAACTGAAATGAAATAAAAACACAGATACATATGATAAATTGATAAATTATATATATAAAAAAAAACATACAAAAAACCCATATTGCTTAAGTGTACTGTAATGTCCCCAAACAAAAGAGCAAGAGTATCATGGCATACTCTGGTCCTCAGACATACAGCCAGAGGACTGGGGCCCACCATCACCTGAGCCTGGGCTAAGTAGAACCGTGACTTTGACCCCCTCGTCTTTCACCGATCGGCACCACTACGTATCATGCTCAGTCAATAATAACAGTAATATAACCAATAACCACATTTTCAGTAAGCGATATATAATATCTATGAAATATTTAAAGCACATATTATATCTCAATAAATGATTATGTGATTTTTGTATAAGCATGATCTTTAAAAAGTTTGACATTTGTACCATCCCAAAGCATATAGAGAAATCACTTAACATCATACCGTAACCTCTCCCCTGTTTAAATTCATCTGATTTGAATATGAATCCCTGATGCCATTCACCCTATTCATTATGATGTCTTTAAGGGCCAAACAAAAGTGTAGGAGGAACTGGTTATTCAACAGAACACACACATGCTCGACAAGACCAACTCATCTGTCATCGTCAAAACAAGCTTAGCACCAAGGACCCTGGCCACCATACCACTTTCGCTCACGGGACGAACCGAAAGAGAAAATATTCGACTTTGATAAAGAAGTGTTTTTGTTTGAGGGGTCCCAGGATATCTATTGTTATGGTGCGTTTGTTTGAGTGGATGAGAACATGAACGTGATGTGTCTGTGCCGTTATCTGTGTTTCCATTACGCCATGTCCCTAACCCCGCCATGAGAAAAGTATGTCAAACAAAAAAATAATAATAAATAAAACGTCCCAGGACCAAACTCAAGGCTGGTGTGAAGACGAGGGTTGAAACCGATGTAAATAAGGGTTAATGGGACATATGGTTTCTGTCTGAGAGGTGATGTAGTAATTAAGATTGATGTCAATACCATTTTAAAGTATATTTTTTATTAAAAAATTAATGGAAATGAGAAAAAAAAATCCATGTATAAAGTGTTAGAGACAATGCATCTTTCAAAACTGTTTTTTTATTATTAATAATTAATTAATTACTTTTTTACCACTTCAAACCATTTTATTGCATCACCCTGGTCATTTTGAAACTGAAATTGTTCAAAAGATTGTTCAAAGTCTCATTTGGGCCTCGGTCCACTGCTTGTTGAGAGCCAGGAAGAATAATGTCACCAACTACACACATTATCCAACAATCTATTTGCTAACCATATAGATTTTCATTTCATTATAGTTATTAAAAAACAGTCTGCTTTCTTGCATGCTTTTATTTGCATATTGATTTAGATTTTTAGTTGTCTCCTTCCCAGCATGGTACAACCCTGCCCATGTATCCGCATTGGAGGCCGACAGAGACTGAAGAGTAGATTGACTTTGTGGAGCTGAGTTGTAGGTATTGTGAAAGACCTACAGAACTAACTAAACTAAACTAACTTAAATGTTTAGTAAAGATACATTATATAACACTAGAGGAAATCTTCCAGATCATATTTTTTTTAATTTCCCAGCTTTATCATTTTGGAAAACTGTTGGCCTCCTGTGCTTTTCTGTGCCGAGGGTCGCTGACAAAAGGAATTGTGCAAACGAGCCTTTAAAAAATCCCTAAATGCTTGTGGTCGCTTCACAAAGGGCCAAAGAATGTGGAGCCGGACAAAGACCTATAGCTATAGCCCTTGCCCCGACACAACCGCCCCGCCGTGATGGATCCGAGCGGACGCATGGTAAACGTGGGTTGTTTTTTTTTTGTGGGTGTGTGTGTGTGTGTGTGGGGGGGGGCCTAGGGAGGCGCCATCTCACCCCCCGCTGGGCTATTCCGAAATGGGACAAGCTTTGCGGTATACACTGAGAACCCCGCGCAAGGGCCCCGGGACAATCAAGGGGGTCGCTAACTAGCCTCGCCATCCATAGAGCTTGATTGATATGGGAAATGTAGGCTCGCTTTGGGCGTACAGCGACCAACATCACTCTCTATCATCCTCAAAGCTTGAAGTGATTCCCCTCGTTTTGAAAAGCGAGTGGAGATTAGACACAGTCAGCCATCACATTTTATGTACATAACAGGTTTATATGAGGCTTGGCAATAGCGGTTTAGGAATATGGCTAAACAGGTTGAAAGCTGTAGCGAATGGCACAGAAATATGAAAGAATGACAGTGGAATGGAAAATGTGAAGGTATAGAGAAATGACTGTATATGTTTTATTAATGGAGAAATCCCAGCTTGAGGCTACATACAGAACAATACCTATTCATTTGTACAGAGGACGGATATAGAAAATGCGTCCTGACCGTGGTGATGAAGGAGCGTTGAGGAGCCATCACACTTTATAGAGAAATTCAAATCACAGCAGTTAAAATCTACAGTTGAAGGCGAGTTCTAATGAAATAACTAGAAGTGATAGTGCTTCCATGTAGCTTAAATACAGTTGAAATATTTGCTTATCTTTACCGCAAATCAGCTATCAGTTCCTGTTCAGTACAGTATTGTAATGGTTTTGAGGAACAATTGAGTCAGCCTTGGTATTAACTGTCCATTCTCCTGGGAGTACACCACCTCAGGCCCAAAGTAGCGGGAATAGGCTCCTATCACTTGTGTGAAGGAAGGAAATCAATAAAATACATGATTTTTTTCATTTGCAGGTGGCTATACTGTATCCCATGGCTACTTTGGGCTTGAGGTGGGTACACCATAGGCAACTGGACAATAGGCATCTGGGCTAATAGAGGCATAGAGAGATAACAACCAGTCACTCTCTCAACTAGAAAGCACTTGGACAGCGCAGACCTCCGCCAAGGCATCTCATTTCCACAGATCACTCCCAAATTATAATCAGCTGTTCCTTGTGTCATTCCTGACATTCTCTGAAAATTTCATCCAAATCTGTTTTGTAGTTTTTGGGTAAAGTTGCTCAAAGGCAAACAGACAAACGCTACCGAAAACATTACCTCCTTGGTGGAGGTAATAATGTGTGGCTATTTAGATTCACCACTACATGGAAGTTTCTGGATCAGTCAGAAAAAGCCGTAGAAGCACGAAGAGGGCATTTAGTTCACTGTGCTATTAATATATTCAGATTATCTCAAATTGAAATGTCATTACAGTCATCGTCATCAAAACTTTATTTTGGACACAAGCATCAACATTGTTTTTACAGAACATACATGGATGTGAACACAGGACCATCAACATGACCCCTGGCCCTCCTTTTTCTTCTTCTCTTTTGGTCCTATTTCTGCCCCAAAGAAAAACAATACCACACAAGGATTATGTAAGAGTGTCAAGGAGGATGCAGCTGCGGAGCGTCAACATCCGTCATTAGCCCGGATCAGAGCAACAATCACCTGAACCTGTACATAATAACAACAGCGCCTGGTAAAACAACATGTGAAAAAGAGGAAGACTCAATGTACAGGTCTGGCCCCAGGGGGCGAATAGGAGTTCCCATTAAAGGATTAGGTCATCAACACATTATGAACATTAGCGGGCACGTTGGTGGTCACAGTTCTCCCTAAGTGATTTGAGATTGGCTGAATATATATATATATATATATATATATATGTGTGTGTGTGTGCTTGCAATTTTACAATGTCCACAGAAATGCATCTATGGGAGTGGAATTGATAATTAATCTAAATGTTTGTCTACCGGTCACCATGTCTGAGCTGGCCGTTGTCAATGGCAGACCCCACCTAAGGCTCCTAGTTGCTGGAAGAGATTGCAGACATTTGTGAACCCCTTTAGCCAAAAATAAATAAATGATTGATTGATTTGGTACATTTTGTGATACTGCAAGGCAACACAGAGACTTTTTTTTGTAAGTCAACATTAAGTCTCCTGACATTGCCATGACCAAGAGGAAAGTTAGTTTTACATACACATACTACACTGTACCTAACCCCAGCCCTAACCCTATACTATTCTGTACGTACAATGTAGTTACATGTTATTACAGTTTGTTCCACAGTGTATTACATTATACTTAATGAGGGAGATATGTCAAATACAGTGTGACCTTAAAAATTTAAGTTTCAGTGTGTCTTTTATATACTATATGACTTTAAGTGCTCATAATAAAACGCCCATCGTCAAAAGGAGGAAGTATAAACCAACTCCATGACTCATGCACCTGTCAGTAACATGTTAAACAAATATTCACACCTTTTTTTTCTATGACCTTCTTCCCCACATAAAAACTCTGCTTACATTAATGAAACTGCCCTTTACCCTTCCGGACCAACGCTTCATGGATCATTATCTCTTCCACATCTCTCTTACTTTCACTTTCTTTAGATTGATAAAACATTATGAAATCTACAATTCAAAGCTCGCCGACTTGTCCGTATAGCTTTGAAGATAAAGACAGATAAAGATTCAGACGGACAGTCTTTTGATGTACACGCATGGCCCACTTTATTAGGCAGGCATTGTACCTAATAAAGTGGCACCCGGTGTAGTTGCCTGCTGCTGTGGCCCATATGCTTCATGTTCTTCCCTCTTTTGTGCTCAGAGTTCAGCAGAATTTGAAATAGTTATCTAAGCTATTGTTGCCTTTCTGTTCGCCCACAGAAAATAAGGGTACTCCGGTTTCTCCCATTGACAACAACCACGCCATGTTTCAAGTCACCTTTCCGCTTCATCCCGATGGTTTGAACTTCAGCAGGTCAGTCTGGAACATTGGTGTCAAACTCGCAATCAGGTAAATAGGCCTGCCTAATAAAGTGGCCAGTAAGTGTAAATTGAGATTATCAGAGGAGAGGGTGCCTTGCTCAAAAAGACATGTTGTAATGGTAATCGAACAAGTTTCACACCACCCTCTGAAATGCTCAAACACCTTCTAAGTGAACGCCCAGGGCCCTTTCACTGACAATGGTGGCATTTTCAACCCCTGACTTCATATCCTGCCCCGTCGTTTTTGTCTTATTTGAGCCAAGAGGGGCCCCCGCCACTAAAAAAGCTCTTGAAGCGTGCACCCCAATTCGAAGTAGATCCCTCATACATACCTCAGCGGCACTTAGAGGGGCCTGCCCATTACGTGGCACAATGCATACATGATGATGATGGTGGGGACTTGTGCAATCAGACATGCCAGGAGATTTTTTTATATATATTCAAAACAATGTGCACATTCATTCATAAAGTGGAAAAATATGTTGAAATTGTTTATATACCTAAAAGCATATTGTAATAGAAATGGTCTGTGAACAGGCTTAGATCTGTGGTTTATTTTAGGTGGATCTACAGAACGTATCTGATTATACACTGAAAGAGTCTATTCCAGCACTGGCTAATGCAGAAGTGGGCAAACCTTTTGACTCAAAGGCAACATGAGGCTTAACAATGTGCCAAGTGGGCCGGCTAATAATGTATTCATTGTAAACTGCAGCCATATCTTGACAAATGAGACATACAGCCTTCGATCGGACCTCAGTGAAAACATATGTTGATGTGGAGTTAACTGGTTACTGCAGGTTATAACAACGTGAGTGAGAAATTGCCAGTATTTTGTCATTTAACAAATATGAGAAAATGCTTGGCCACCCCTGGGCTAATGTATTCTCAGGTAGCAAAACAGAGCAGTAGTAGAAGCTGGGTTTTGGATTTCAAAAAAGAAGTTGAAAATAAGAGAAGAGAAAAATATTTTATACTGTCAATTTTGAAGCCCTATTCTTCTCCCACTAATCAAATCCCGTTGCTTTGTCTTGTACATAAATGACATTTAAGTTGCCTTTGGTTTTTACAAAGAGAAAAATAGTATACATTTTGCCATGAAATGTACTGGCTTTAACTTATTTTGTGTGACGAACAAGTTGAGAACACATGCATCTGTGCCCTACAACGTTGAGCATCTTCGGGTCTATTTGACCCTTTTATTGGGTAATGATGTGGAAAATCTACCTTAAGGCCATTTGTTAATATATAATCGGTAAAATCAGTGGCGTAAGTTAGTAATATGGGGCCCCAGTGCAGACTTTCCGAATAGGCCCCATGAAACTTATATCAATTTGTTTGGGTCCATGTAAAATGTGTTTAAACCTGGACCATGTTTAGTCCTGGTTTAGTTCTGGCCCAGACCTTGTTTAGTCCTGAAAGCGTCTCTTAGGCCCACTTCAGTCGCACTGGCTGCACTCCCTGATGTTACGCCCCTGGGTGAAATCATGGCTGTTAATGACCAACAAATTTTCCTTTTCAACATTGCCGCCTTTACTTTTCATTTCTTGTAAGTCCCACCTCTCACTTCTCTTATGTTCGCTTGTTTTATTGCCTTTGAGTGGGTGGTGTTAGCAATATACCAATGATTCATTCACCTCTGTTTGAAGTCGGATCGTTTTTCTAGGACTGGCACACCCACAAACACACCGGAACTACTTTTACTACGATGGCTGTAGGAATGTTGTAGAAGACCAGACTTGAGTGCATTGAATGTATTGCCACAAGCGCAAATAAAAAAAAAAAGTCAAAGAGCCAGACAGCGCTAAAGGCAGAGAGTTGATATTGATATGCTTTTGAAAAGAGGAGATAGAGTGAATGTTAGATGAGGTAACCAGTCTAGGCCCACATATCAAGTGACTGTGCCTAGTGCTAGTGCTCATACAGGGTGCTTTTAGCTATGCACGCTTGACTGATGACTGGGCTATTGATTGAATGATTATGCCCCAATCTGAACTATTTGACTTTTTGCTATCATTTAAAAATATTCAGTTGCTAAATACCGTGCCGAAATCTGTAAAACATGCAGGCATACAGGGGCAAATTAAAATTCTCCATAGAAAAAAATAGACCCTTTAAAAATCAAGAATATTGCCTCCAGCCAAAATGCTAACTGTTACTAATGTGTACATTAAATATACATACAATGTGAGGCACATTCTCTAATGTTTCCTAACCAGGCTCTGACATCACCTACATGTAGCAGAGTGGATGGCATTTGTCAAAACCGTTGCAATATTTTGTGGCTAATGCTAATTTCTCCATTGAAAATGTATTATGGTCTTGCCTCAAATTGCCCCAGTCCGGAATTTCAAACTTTCTGTTTACAAACTTTGAAAGGGTCTATAATGTGAAATACCCATACAGGTTTATTTAAAAAATACTTGTTCAATCTTTTCACCATTTCCTCACCAGAGCAAACCACCTGCCTCCTAGCATGTTTCCTGACATATGCACAAAATGCTTTTCCTAATGCAACCTTGCCTATGTATCAAAACCAAACCAGGAACAAGGGTCAGAATTCCTTTACCATTTAGAAAAAATTGGCCCCATGGGAAAAAGTCTTGGGAACCAGTGGTACAAAGTGAATAGAAATCCTGGCCCTCTTTAGCTTTGAGAAATCCAGTGTTATTGTTAGCATCTTAGGCTACGATAGCACAATATACAGGTGCCACAGCTGTCAGTTCAGGTAAGTGTTACCCCAACGCCATTTTCCCAGATTCACTTAAGTCTTTTTATAAAATGCAAAGACTTTTCCTCCTCCAAAGGCTCAGTGCCACCAGAGGCCCCTGTAAAAAAAGAAGACTATAGCTAACACGCTATTAATGTTAGCCACACTCCCCGGACAAAACAAGGGAACAAAAAGCTCACTCCTTTTATAGCTAAAGTCAGGCCAGTGGAGGGTGCGTGAGGCAATATATTAACGTCTGATTAAAAATGGCCGCCTCGCCCGCCAAATTGTCATCAAGTGGCACCATTGATCCGGGCGACAGAAACCATGGGCACATCACCAATCACACACGGTTCAATGGGAAAAGGAAGGAACTAAAAACAACATTCTTGGGCAGATCGGGCCTTTATGAGCAGGATAGGACATTGAGAGAAAAGTGGGGGAGCTCGAGGCTATGTTTCTGGGGGGTACGCTTGCTTGGACTCTACAAAGGGGGTGGGGGGGCCAGAAGGAACGGAAGGCCCACCCTGACAGTGTTCTTGGAAGGGTATTTTCTTTTTTTTTTTTCTTTTTTTTTGTCCCGATCATGTAGAAGAACTATAAGCATAAAAGGAAGACAGAGGCTTAAGGGGGAATAAAACCGATCTCAAGAAGAAGAAGAAGATTTTTTATTATACATTGATTTTATGTCTTTTTTTAAATTGGGTTTATTAGATAAGGACATATGCAGAGCTCCCCACAACCCCCCGAAACCCCCGGAAAATGAACACCAAGTCATTTTTAGCATCATTTTTCTTCTTTGTGCTCTTAAAAGCCTCAAATAAAGCAACTGATGTATCTTGCGAGACCTGACACCTAGCTCTTTCCCCCAAAAGACGCAAGGGGGAGGTCAAAGAAGCTTCATTCACCCTACAACAACGCATTTAGCCATCACCATGACTAAGAAGCTGATGCATAATTCTGCCAGACATCCAACCACATCCCTTACTTAGCTGGCAAATTGCCGTATTGTGGAATCTGAAGATATTGTATAGATATGTTAACTGCATTTTTATGATGAAGGTTCGGGTCAATAATGGCTTTTTGAAAAGTTACTAGAAGGTTGGAAAGGCCGGCAGAAGCTTGAAGGGGTGTCACCAGATCTTCAAAGCCCTGTTCCACTGCTTCTTTCTGGGGCCCCGTAGATGCAGGGTGGGTGTGGTGCTGCCGAGGTGGTTAGTGGTGGCCAGGCTACATAGGAGAAAGGGAGAATTAGGGGAACGCTGTCTTTGTCTGCTAGCATCAAGGGGGGGCCAGGCGGTTAGATACTGGATGCCTATAGGGAAGATTAAGCGGCCAGTCCCAGATCGGAAGCTGAGGGGTAGGTGGGTTTTTTTGGAGGGGGTTGGGGGGTGGGGTCGAAAATGGGTGCTTGGGTATAGTTTCTGTTCAATGATTGGATGCTGGAGAGGAGAGAGGGAATTTGAAGGAAGCTGGGATGAATTGGTTGGTGGACTGTAAAAATTTACTACTCCAAAAAAATCTAGTAATTAATTAATGTAATATCAATAACATTTTCATTATTGGATTTTTAAGTTAAAATGTTGCAAAAGAAAAAAGTCCTTCATGAATGTATATTTATTAAAATGAATGGTGGTCTGTTGGCATGTGTCAGCCCTGCAACTGACTGGTCAATGTCCAGGGTATACCCAACCTAAGGCCCATAGGTCATGTCTTAACTTTGGAGTCGAAGTCACGTTTTAAGACAATCTGTTTTATAGACATTTTTAAGTATGATTATTTTTTTACCAAATTTACAGTGTACAGTAGACTGGGGTACATGAAAAGTCCATGCCTGGTTCTCAAGGCCTGAGAGGAGAGCCGGTGCAGCATCAAGGGGGTTTTGTCATATGCACAGTAGGAAACATGAAATTCTTACTTTGCTGCCCGGACTGGATGCCAAAAATAAAATAGAAATAAAAATAGATAAATAATAGAAGAATAGATAAATAATAGAAGAATAGATAAATAATAGAAAACATATTGAGCATATTGAGAAAAAATCATTATACTTTGTCTAACATGGATGATCTACTGTGGGAATGAACTATAGTATAAACTTCTGACAGAGGTGAGGAAAATGTCTAGGCTTGTTGAGGTGAAGATGGATGGGAACAGGGGGAAAGATGTTTTGAGGTGGGGGGGTTTCCTTAGTACGGATTAGTGTGTATGTGTGTGTGTATATGTGTGTGTCTGTGTGTGGGTGTGTGTGCGTACGTGTGTGTGTCTCTGTGTGTGTGTGTGTGTGTGTGTGTGTGTGCGTGTGCGCGCGTGTGTGTGTGTGTGTGGTGATGAAGGGGGCGAGGGAGAGGATGAAAGTTTTGTGGTGGAGGAGCCAGAATGAAGAATGGTCATTCGCTTCACTCACTTCAGTACACAGGAACAAAGCATGATGGGAGGTACTTGACATAACACTCTTCCAGGCCATGTTGGTGTATAAGACCAGGAGCACAAAGGTAGCTAAGCATGTGTGGCATTTAGAGGTAGATTTTGGACATTCTCTAAACCTTTGAAAATTACATTATTTCTCCAAAAAGTGATGATTCCCTCAGTTAAGAGTCAGGTTTTCAATCATTTCAAAATATTCCTAAATATACTATGTAATCTTGGTAATTTGATCTAATCTTGGTTTAATTTAATGTTGTTATTTGATAGTATTTTGCAATAGCTGTGACCTGTTTTTTTTTCTTCCATAAGACTAATGGGGGAGGTAAAAGAAACTTCATTCACCCCGCAACGACGCATTTAGCCGGCATCCCTGACCGTATCCAATCACTTATTTTAGTTACGGCCAGGTGTGAACAGGGGCATCTCAGCACTATAGTTCCTAAGGGTAACCCTCCCATTGGGTCTAGCACCTGTGGAGATAATCTTGATCATATTCAGATGAATGGGACCTTAATGTAGACAGCCCCAGGTCAGTGCCTCGGGTCTGACACTGTCAATGTCGAAGCTAAGTGATTTATTCTCATAACTTTTTAAGTGTGTTTGAATTTCAAAGACACAAGGAAGAGATGGAAAGGGCTGGTATAATTCAATGAGTAACTATAGGGTAATGACATAACAGAGCAAACGCTCCTTTGGGTCAATCCAAATCCTACAACATCTAAAAGTTATGGAGGTTTTAATGTTTTTCAAAATGCCACTTCGTTAAGAGCTCGTTGCGACCACACCCAAAGACCAACGACAAAGCTTTAAACAACTTTTGATCTCAGAGATGTCCAGATGAGACTGATCGAGTTTGGAGCCTGTCAGATGAAAACTCTAGGAGGAGTTTGTTAAAGTACGTAATAAAAAACAGATTTTCAAGACATTTTTTATTCAAAATGGCCGCCTTGCTGTTGGCGATAGGGATAGAGACTTTTTTGCTCAAGGTCCTATGCTGGATGAGTATACCAAGTTTCATTTGGCTATGACAAACTCATTTTTTTACTTCCCATTGACATTTTTCACAAATTGGGGGTGTGGTTTTGCTAATACGCTTCAATATAGGGCTTGGCAGTCTTGATATTATTGTTCCCCACCGTAGAGAGGCTGTGTGTACCAAATTACACACATTATCACAATCAAAATGTGGGACACAGCTTCAATTTGTGGGATGGTGTATTTGATCTAAAGATATTGGGCAATCTAATGCAAAGTGGGACATACGGTCACCCCTCGAGTAAGTTTGGCAGTAGTGTAAAGAAATCCAATGTGCTTTTAAATCCACTTTTTTAATCCATTTTATGAAGTGGGGAGGGACTTGCAATCCCAGCCAGATTCACTTCCACGTGTATCTACATATACATAACAATTGACCTGAAATGTCATACTTGGGCTCGACATGTCACCCATGATGTGTTGTTATCGTAAGTGGTTCTGTTTTGATGCCGTGTCCTGGGAAATAGCTTCACAGAGCCACATCTATACCAGAATCAATTTGACTGGACCACAATGGACAACCACAATGGCCACTGTCAGACAAAAAAAAAAAAACATTGAAAGATTTCCCTAAATATTCTCCCCATTCATTTTGGTGGCGCCTATATATTTGAATGTGTTGTGTGAAGAAGCTGGGATCTTTGTTTGGGGGGGTGAAGGTGGAATCGGCCATTGTGTTTGGATTATGGCACAAACAGTCATGGGACCAGCCTCCTGCAGGTACTGTACTCAGCCCTCTCGTCTGATCAACAGAGCTGAAACCCA
>JAVQKC010102923.1:0-11707 GCA_036025475.1 Philypnodon macrostomus | reverse complement strand
ATTTCCTGTTTGGTCCTCCAAAGGTTATAAATCAATGTGATAAGAAGTTCTCCATGGTTACTTAAAAACAGGTATCCTGCTTGAGTCTGTTGAGGTCAAGAGGTCAGTTACACTACATGTTGGCCGGCTGGTTTAGACCTCCTCGTCCTCTGTAGTTCTGGTTTAGTCCTGGGATCTAGTCCTGGGATCTAGTCCTGGGTCCTAGTCCTGGGTCTAGTCCTGGTCTAGTCCTGGGTCCTAATCCTTGGTCTAAACCCGTTGTCCTCGTCCTCTGTAGTCCTAGTCTAGCTCTGAGTCTAGTCCTGGGTCTAGTCCTGCGTCTCGTCCTGGTCTCATCCTGGTCTAGTCCTGGGTTTCGTCCTGGTCTAGTCCTGGGTCTAGTCCTGGTTTAGTTTTGGTTTAGTCCTGGTTTAGTTTTGGTTGTTTGTTTCAGTGCTAGATTGCCAGTCACTGTCACTGAGCTACAATAATCCAGCTCTGTGGCAGTATTTGGCCTGGCGGAAGCGAGTTGTTTACATATGTACTAATCCATCTAGACGTGATAGACACATTGTTAACGTTTCAAGCACGTCCAGTGTGAACGCGGCATTATAGTCTATTCTCCACTTGTATGCAACATTATATGAAAGTACCATGTGAGGCAATTTTTGGTCTGTTTTTGCATACCTCTACCTTGATTTGAATTGTTCTAGGCTCTTGGTCTCCATCAGATAAATTGAAAAGCTAATTAAAAGTTAGTTGGACTGAATTATTTTCTTTCAAGGCTCCAGGTCCAAAGCCAGAGTTTAATTTAACCAAAAGCAAAATAAGATGAGTGTTCTTAATTGCATTTTACTGTTTTTGTGGCATGCAAAATCACTCCACAAAAGGAATGCAATACAATCTGTTTATTAGTAGTATTTTGGCTATCTTTTGTGTTAGTTAGAATACCTAATAATGTTCCCAGAGACTGAATATTCCTTGGATGATCTTTGTAACCTTATACTTAAATACTAAAATAACCTTCAGATCGCCTGTAAACACATCTAATTAAGTGCATAGCTGGAGTGTTTTGGCAGAAAACATTGGTGTTCTTGCTGCCGCTGGCCTCGTCCTCACCTTACTTCCTCAGACAGACAGAGACTATGACACATGGCCTCACCCTGCACTATGATCTGTGGCCCGCCGTGCCACCGTGCTGGGACAGTCGACCTGCCCAAAGGCGCCGGGAGATGTGGCGAGAGGAACCACTTATGCGGCTTGACAGCCGAGCCAGCCTGTCAGCGCTTCACTGGGAGAGAGCTGCCAAGTCCAATGGTAACCGCCAAGCATTCAGACGAGCTTCACGTCTCATCCAATTCCCCCCTCCACTCACAGCCACCTGGATGAGCTATTGTTGCACACATGCCACCAGGCGCTAGCTGCTTTTCGATGCATATGATTCCGGCCTTTCTCTGCCACACGGCCTGGCAGTAGACCACTTAATCAGGACTGAAATTGTATCCCATAGTTCATTAAAATGTACCCCTCCAAAAGCCGAAAGTATTTCGGGAAGGCTGGACTCACCACCACCTGGAAGAACCATTGTTTTATATACACCTCCAGAGACAAGCTGTTTTATGTATATGATTCCAGCAGGCACTTCAGACCCAAAGATGAGGGAGGCCCCACTCAAGCTACCTGGATGAACCATGTTTGCACATATCACCAGGCACTAACTGCTTTTAGATGCGTATGATTCCAGCCTTTTCTCTGCCACACAGCTTGACCCCAAACCACCAAACTTATAGGCCCATAGTAGCTAATAATGGAAGGCTCAACACACAGTAACTGCTTTCAATATATAGGAGTCCATCGTTTCTTTGCCACAAAAGCATTGAACAATCACTTAATCAAGTCGATAACATACTTCTAACATATTACATCTACATATACTGATCCCATCGTCCAAATATGCACATGTATGTATGGAATAGGTGAATCTAAATTGGTGGCGGAATTCTGCAACTAACTCGGCATTATCCAGTGTGTACCCACCTCAGGCACAAAGTAGCTAGGTATGGCTAAATTACTTCCACTCCACTCAGCACCACTGGGATGGGCCATCGTTATACACCTACCACCACCAGGCACTAGCTGCTTTTTATGTATATGATTCCAGCTTTTCTGTGCCACACAGGCCCGAAGTAGCTGGGTAAGTGTCCAATTCCTCCCCTCCACTCAAAGACACGTAGCTGACCCATTGTTTCACACATACTCCGAGTGATATAGCTGCTTTTCTCCACCACACAGCCTGGCAGCAGACCACTTAGCCAGGATGTTGTCCAGTGAAGTTTTGGGCCAATGATGAGAGGTTACACTGGCACAAACTGGCACTGAGAGAGATCTATGGCTGTACTGAGCTTTGGGGATAGGACAAAGCATCTGTGTTTGATGCCGGCTCACTGGACCTGTCACAATCTGTAGAGGCCTGGTTTTCAAATAGATTTTTCCTCATGGAGTTTTCGAAGTCTGCTCAACTTGTGCTGAGGCATGATGGGAAATCACATGAAAGTGACTGACATGTGCCCAAAGGTGTTGTCAGAACCAAAGTGGTATGAGTTTAATTAATGAGATACAGTGGTTTGAGGGTGATTCAACTAATTGGTTTTCACTGTGACTATGAGGTGTAGAACATCATTGATTCATGCTAATAACATTTGTTGTGGCCCTGTGGGTTCTCTCTAGCATGCATGTATAGGTACATTTATTTTCAGTGTATGTGTCGTTGTGTCAGCCCTGCTACTAACTATTGTCCAATGCTTACTTTGCCTAATAATATTGGATTTGATTTATATTGCAATTTTCAACAACCTCAGGCCTTTCTCAAAGAGTTTGTGTGATTGTGGTATTTTACTCACAATCACTAACTGCCCTGGGCTACCTTCCTGCGCCTACAGCCCCTCCGAACACAAATCACACAATCACATTCATACAGAGGCAATGTGGGTTAAGTATCTTGCCCAAGGACACAACCACAAGGTACACAGTTTCGAGCGAGATTTGAACTGCCAACCCTCTGGATATAGAGCAACCACTCTACCATTAAGTCCAAGGCACAAATGAAATCAGCAGCCACATGCAATCAGAACAGACTAAAAATAATTATAGTAGTATACAAATAGCTTACAAATAAAGTAAGATCGTTTGATTTGGAAATGTAGGTAATGTCAAACATTAGTGAATGTACCTCACATTAAGTTTATTTAATGTACACATTAGTAACAGTTAGACTTTTGGCTAGTGGCAAAATTATAGTTTTTTAGGTTTTATTGGACAGAAATGTTGACAACCACAATAGTTCTTTATAATATGTTCAGAATTGATCTATCTCTCGCCACAAACCCTACATTTTTGTAAAGTTAACCCACTTTTGCTCCAGTCGCCTCCATTCTGGAAATTTGAACATTGCATATGACATTTTAAAGGGTCTATAGTCCATCAAAAATCTTGCAGTCTTCTCATTAAGTCTTTTTCTGTAGAAGATGATGTTCTGTAGAATAGACCTCTAACATTTGCATTGTTATTTTTGTGTGTGTGTGTGTGTGTGTGTGTGTGTGTGTGTGTGTCGGCATGCCCTGTACTGGGAACACTTCACTTGTTTAGCTTTACCTTTCCCTGACCTTTTTCTGAAGCTCCATGTTTGCATACCCTCTCAGTGTTGTTTTGACTGGTTCAGTGCACTTTTGGCTTGTTCTCATCATCTCACTTCAAAACTCTGCCTCTAATTACTGCTGTGACATTTAAAAATCTATTTCAACTATTCGATGCTTGCTACATTATAAAAGAACATTTTTAGCATATGTTATTTCTCAGAGAGATAAAAAAAGGCTTTTGACAAGATACTTAACAAGCCTTATGTAGGAGTTAAAAATATATGATAAATGGTGCACAGTTTTCTTTCTTTATTTATTTTCTTTGGAAATCATCAGGCCATTTACAGACTTCTCTTGCCAGTTAAGGACAGCATCTTTCCAATAACAGCTGTAGGCCTATAACGGAACAATTTCATTATTCTGATCCTGATTTCCACTACAGAAACGTTGTTGGCGTTTGAGGGTTAAAACCCAAATAGTAAAAGCATAGGCATCAAAACTCCACAAACTCCAATTTTCGAAATGGCTTATAGGGCTGCACAATATATCGCAAAGTGATTGTTATCGCAATATCTGCATCACAACAATCTGCAACATACCACATTAATTATATTAAATCATCATTCAAATGTTGAAAGAAAACTATTAAGAAAGAAACTATAACAGAGTTGTTTTAATTTGGCTTTGTTTCCTGCTTCAGTAGAGCTTGGTTGAGCGTGCGGCTCACATCCGAGTTCGAGTTGGGCTCACAGCAGTTTGCCAAATGTCACTCCCTGCTCTTCAACCTGATTTCTTGTCAACTAACTGTCCTGTCAAATAAAGACAGAAATATATATATATATATATATATATTACATATTTTATATAGCAATATTCAACATTATCGAATATCACATGTTTTTCCCTTATCATGCAGCCCTAATGACTTATGTAAAAGCCCATATTACCTGCCTCCTTGGTCAACAAGAGAGGCCCAAGGATGAGAAATCCTAAAATGTAGTGACCTCAAAATGGTAAAAAAAAAAAAAAAAAGTATATAAACTCAGCAGCAAATACATTCACTCGTTGCTTCAGAGGGTCAAACTAAAATGCATTCATTACAGTGTTGTGTAGGCTCTGTAAATCCCTGTATCCAAAGTTGTCTTATGTGAACAGTAAAGACAGCATTTTAGCTTGCTCACATTTTTTAAAATCTCTTCTGCAATATTACCAATCTTATTTAATACCTACAAAATCCTTTTTATTGCATTTGTGAGGATTCATTCTCTCTGTATTGATCTTTCCGTAATGAAAATCAAAGTCACCTGGAAGTGCAAATTCATTTGGCTTTTCCTGCTATAAACGCATCTATCTCCAACTCTCACTGCTTGAATTCAATGCTCGGGTATTCCGATGTAAGTTTTATCGATTTTCACCTGAATTCTGACCTGGGAAAGGAAGGGGGCCGACTGCCATATCTCGCAATCTCAGACACCAACGAGCTGTCTGGCTAAATGTTTCTCACACAAAGACATTACGGTATAAATTGAAAGCGACTTTATAGAGTGAGAGGTTGGGAGCAGATGAGAAGGAGCTAAATGAAAAGCGAAGAAAGATGAATAGAGATGATCCTATTGTGATAATGCACTTATGGACTGTGCGGTTAGCCAGATAGTTTCAATGCTATTTCACTATAAAAATGGGCTTCTGCTTCATATACCTGAGTTCTGAATGTCTTTTTTCTCTCTTCTTTTTGTCTCCTTTACAGATGCGCTTTGGACTGCAGATGGTTTCAACTCTCATTCAAAGTCGATGGCACACAAAGACAGCAATTTCTACCGCTCCTGATACTACCCAGCTGAGAAGAATCCTCAACACTAGCTAAAGAAGTATATCCCATCTTCAATCTCTTCACACCAATCCCTTAAAATGTCTTATTTCCTACCATTTGCCTTGCTTTTGGTTGTGCAAATATATGGTGCGCCGCCTGAGTTCCTCCAAGAAGAATTCGCCATAGATCCCAATGAACTTGACCCCATCCAAGCTGCCAATATTTCTGGAGATCTTTCCACTTCTCCTCCACCAGGGACCAGCAAGAGAGCGCCTCAAAGTATCATAATCGGCGTTCGCAAAGGCGGAACACGGGCGTTGCTAGAAATGCTTGATATTCACCCGGAAGTTGCAGCAGCGGCCACAGAGGTCCACTTTTTTGATTGGGACGAAAACTACGCCAAGGGATTTGAGTGGTATCGTGATCTAATGCCTTTCTCCTATCCCAACCAGATCACGATCGAAAAAACACCAGGTTATTTTACGACAGCCCTAGCTCCTGAACGCATCTGCGCCATGAACTCTTCAATAAAACTGCTCCTAATTTTACGAGATCCAACCGAACGCGTCATCTCCGACTACACCCAGGTCTACTTCAACCGTCTGGAAAACCACAAGCCAGTACAAGCGATCGAAAACTTGCTTGTGAGAAATGGAGCTTTGAACATGCGATACAAAGCCATTCAAAGGAGTCTTTACGATGTGCACATGCGAAATTGGCTACGGCACTTCCCCTTGGAGCAGATTCACATTGTAGACGGGGACGCCCTTATTCGGGACCCTCTGCCAGAGCTGCAGAAAGTGGAGCACTTCCTAAACATAGCCCCCAGGATAGAACAGTCCAACTTTTACTTCAACCAGACGAAGGGGTTCTACTGCATTCGGAGCGATGGACGAGAGCGATGTCTTCACGAGTCAAAGGGAAGGCCACACCCGGCCGTCAACAGCACTGTGCTACAGCAGCTGAGATCTTTCCTACGGGAACATAACAGGACCTTTTTCAGGCTGGTCAGGCGCACCTTCAACTGGCAATAAGGAAAAGACATTCAGTGGGACTCTATTGGTATATCATGGGGTATAATTCGATGGCATTTGTTAAAGTTGAATTCAAATGAACAGTATAGGTGGTATTTTGTACTTTCATGGCTTTTCATACTTAGTACCTAATCTGTATCTACATTAGTTTTACTCAGCACATCTTCAAGAATCGTCAAGAGTTTAATGGTTCAACATTTTACACTATGTACCACCTCAGAACATATTGCACTAGGAATCTGCTAACTAACTAAAACTAAACTTTGCTAAACCATTACCTTAAAGCTGCACTACCTGATTTTATACTGCCAAAAAAAAAAGTTTTAATGATTCAATCCCCTCCCCTCCCACTGTCTCACACATGAAGCACACACTGCCTCATACGTACACAAACCAGGAAGTATGAGAATAACAAACTTAGTTGGGTTTGTTAGAGTTGGGTTTCAATGTTTTGAATTCAACCATTTCAAAACGCTGTAAATAAGGAAATAAAACATCAGCTCATGCAAGTTATTCCTGATAGATTCTAGTTTTAAAGGCTGTATCAACCAATCATAGCGTTTCTATCCTGTGGAAGCGTGTGATTGGTTGAACATTTGCGTCCCTTGCTCTAAAACAAAGACCCTTATAATACAGCCCACAGAGGGCCTCAAAGTGTATTTTTTTTCTCAGATGACTTCGATTATGCTCTACTATTGACTGAGTAATTATTTTTGCTTAAATACAATGGAAAAAAATCAGGTAGTGTAGCTCCTGAGTAGGAACTCTAGAGCAGGAACAGGAGTCAGGACCAAAATTGAACTACAATACCAGTGTCCCCATATTACAATTTGATAATAAAAGTTAGATAGTGGTCTAGTCTGCCTCTCACCTATAATGCATTATTATTATATGGTTTGGGTGTTTCAAAATATGGACAATTTTGGTAGACAGGACCGATCAAACAAATCCTCCACTGTAATAAAAGATAATGTACAGGAGTTTTGTCTTCATGGTTTAAAAGACATATCGATGACTCTCTTATTGATTATGTGATGTGTTTTCCACATTGACATTTCAGCCAGCAATTTGTTTGTTACATGAACTTGTGCTTGCTGCTAGTCCTTGTTTCAGCCAATCTTTGATTAAAAACATCATTGTGTGTATATTAAACTAGCTAGGTTCAGTTTCCAGGATCAGACACGTCTATTTCAGCCTTTTTCAACTAACACTATGCCACAAGTACAATGAACATATAAAATACCCCCTAAAGCGTACAATTGTAATGAACTAACTTGAACATGTGCCAATGAATCGTTCATGTATGGACTGTCTACGGAGCCACTGTGTTGCCCAGTACAAGGACCTGAAGGGAGCACCTTAGTGAACTAACATTTGAAATCACCTCTTCATATCACTGCTGAGACCTCTGACAGTGCTATATTTACACAAAGAAATATGAAAAATTGTAACTAGGGGCGTGAGATGAAATGAAAGATTCTCCGAGCTTAATAAATCATCCTGGGTGCGAGCTGGAGGCGGCAGAATGATCAAATTTCTGCAAAAACAAGTTTATGAAAAACACAGGCGTTTATTCTCCTCCTTGTTTGATATTGTTTCTTGATAATAAATTGTTCTGCTTTGAAAAGTAGCAGGTGTTTATCTCGAGATTCATTTTGACCAATGAAAAGTCCCACCACCATCTAGTATACATTGTAAAATTTGACATATTAACCGAGTCACAAGTGTGGACCTTGGACGCGGTAAACCCTTGACAGTGGCTTGCTAGTCGCAGGTCTGCCATTAGAGACACACATTGACTGACAATTATGGATTCAATTGAATAAATTTCAATTTAGTGCTTCACAATTAAGTCCATTATTCATTCAGACCAGACACACTGTAGCCACAGCTGATTTGGTGCAGACTGACAGAGACATGGCAGCCATTCTACCTATAGGGACTCCCCAATCACCACCAATCACACTTTTATTCATACATACAGTATAAGGTAAGTCCAGTGTCTTGCCAAAAGAAACAATGGCAGTATGTACATAGGTTGGAGAGATATTCCAAATTGCCCAGCTTCCAGTTATATGATGACCCTCGATGTTTGTTAAAAGTGAACAAATAGGCTACATACCGTATTTTCCGCACTATAGGGCGCACTGGATTATAAGGCGCACTGTCAATGAACGGTCTATTTTCTAACTTTTTTCATATATAAGGCGCACCGGACCAAAAGGTCCATTAAGGGAAACAAAACAGACAAGTCAGTCAGTCAAACTTTATTAAACACGTTCACAATAACTCTCAACATTGTTCAAACGTTAATGGTGTATTCACAATAACTCTCAACCTCGTTCAGTTGTAACACATAATAAACACAGTCTGATACCGCTAAATCAAACGTTAGCATATTCACAATAACTTAAATGTATTCAGTTATAACACGTAACATACAACACAATACAGTCACTTTTTCAGTTTATTCCTCATCCACAAATCCCTCCAATTCTTCATCTTCAGTGTCCGAGTTGAACAGTTGGGCGATTACGGCATCCAGCCCGGATCCCCCTCGTCATTATCCGAGTCTTTGTCGTTGCTGTTACCTGGCAGTTCAGTGATGATTTCTGCCTTCATCCATCAGGTCGTCGTTACAGGGAAGCATAGTACTAGTATGTATTACTCCGCGACGCTCCTGACTCCCGGAGCTTTGTAGTTTACCGAAATCATACCGAAACATTTTGACGGAGCACCTTGAGCGCTGTGTGACACAAAATTGCTTGGAGGTCAGTAAGCACAACCAGAATTAATTTATATATAAGGCACTCCGGATTATAAGGCACACTGTTGGTTTTTGAGAAAATTAAAGGTTTTTAAGTGCACCCTATAGTGCAGAAAATACTGTAAGTATTTAATTGGTCAACTTGAGCGATAAAAACAAAGCTTAATTAAACTAAACAATGCATTTATCCTCAGGCCAGGTAATAATTAAAGACTTTGACTTCTCTACTTTTGAAAGCAATCATTAAAATATTACAATTTTAACATGCCCAGTGGGAAGGTTTATCCTGTCCTTGAAAAGTTATTAAGTCATGTTTTTTTGATATCCAAAAAGCAATATCCATTCAACTTTTAACAACTTTTAAACTGTCATATACTGTGCGGAAAACCACAGTTTTGCTGACATACACAACTCTATGTAACATATATCCCCAGGACACTATGTATAATCCTATACAACACTGAAGTGCATTGAACATATCAGATGCAGCCAGAAAAATCTCTCACTAAACAAAGAAACTGACGCACTTGTTTTGAGGCCAAGGAAGAAGGATTAGAAGTTAGTACTTAGCTTTCATCATTCATGTCATAAAACACAAGTGGTGCCAGTGATATAGACAGGAACTGCCTCATTGAAATGTAGGATCATCACAGCAATAGGAACAGAAAGAAAACATTTCAATATTGTGCAGGTGAACCCATTTCAAGAACAAATTTGGTAATCAAAATATATACCGCTCATATTTATTTTAAAATAATTCAATCATTTTGTTGTAGTGATAGTCAGTTTCTTTGTACACATCTGTCTTGGGACTGACTTCTATGGGAAACTGCCTGACCCTACTTCCCCTCTATTCCCTGTCCGACTAGCGATTGCCTAATTCACCCTTTTCTCTTTGTGTCTCATTTGTGCATGTTTACACCCTGGTTGCCTCATCGCTCCCTTTCGCCTTTACTGCCCCCTATCAACCCCTACACTTGCCCCCCTCCCTCACCTGTTTTACCCTGTGCCCCCTCTCTCTCCCCAGCTGGTGAATATGGCGTCTGAATGCAACTGGAGCGATGCCGTGGTAGAGCTGCAGGTGTGGTGCCAGCTGGCCGCCTTCTGCCACAACGCCACTGACCACAGCCTGGTCCTGAGCTGCACAGAGAGGGCCCTAGAGCTAAAAGAGAAGGCGGCAAAGAGTCTCAGTAATGCACCCTATGCTTTGTAAGTGTGTAGTATGGCTTGTTTTTGCCATTTGTTGTACTGATTTCAAATGAGTAACTGCTTGGTTGAGAAAAATGATTAGATGACTGTTTCAGTTTCCAAAAATAGTTCAGCCTAAATGGTTTAAAACTCAGTTGGCTTTAGATAAATGATGTAATAGTAGGTGCATACTATTTGAAACCCAGTGTGTATTTTACATTTTTATCACCTTAAAGCTACTGTAGTATTTAGTAAAAATAGATTATTTTAACAGCAGAAAAATACCATTCTAATAAATGTATGGTTTAAAATTAAAACAATGTAGTCCTGAATTTTCAAGAATGATGTGTTGGGTTTTTATTCACAAGCCAGTCATGGGAGTAGATTAGATGTAATTTTATACTTACTATTGATTGCACAGCCAAACTACTACAGTCTCCATGTCTTTAGGTACAGTCATTCTGCAGTGAACAAGATGTTGAGCAGTGCAGCCTGCTTGAGAGCTTTGAGTTTAGTTCCCCAGTCGTACGGAGATATTCACAGATACAGGGAGGCCATGGAGCTGCTTCTGTCCAGTGTCAGGTACTGTCTACAGCTCATTTTGTTATCAACTATTGCCTGAGGCTGTAATATTAATATTTTAATTAATTTAATTTAATTAATTTGTAATTAAACTCTTTCTCTTTAATATCCTACATCTTCTTTAAACCCAGATATGCAGAGAAGGCTGGGAGTGCATCTCAGTGCATGTGTGCTGCCAGACATTATTGGAACACTTGTCTACCTTTGGCACAGACCCCTGAGGAGAGAGCGCTGCTGCGGAACCCCCTGGAGATGATTCTGAATGCACTGTTTCACACCCACAGCAAACCCACAAAGGTATTCATCTCGCATATTATATACATTATTTAGGAATGTGTAGATAGTTGGATTTAGACCTGGGGAATAACAGTGCATGTATATTAGTGTCAACATATTAGTCTGTAGGACTGTACTAAAAAATTGATACAGGAATATATTGTTACCGTATTACTCCTCGTTGATGCGCGCATCGATTCAGAGGTTACTGTATCAATACATGTTGTTTGTGGTTTGTCAAAGGCATCAAAAATAGCATGATGCTTAAAGCCAAGTTAAAATGTATAAACCAGGGCTGTAGTCAACCAAAAAAATAGCTTGATGACCAAATTCATGCCCTGCTTTAATATTAGAAGATGCAGCCTGCAAACACGTGACGCTCTGGTAAACAGCAGTTAGCTTAGCTTGCTCGCTAACACTAAACTAGGCTACTTTC
>JAVQKC010102911.1:0-23854 GCA_036025475.1 Philypnodon macrostomus | reverse complement strand
AATAAAGTAATTACAAATATGACAGATTACACAACAGGATATATATATATATATATATATATATAGTTTTTTCTTTATGGTTTATTTCAGTAAATTGAAAGACTCCACCTTTAATATGTACGTAGTAGAAGTTAGGGTCGGATAAAGAGACTGGTGAGTGGTTGTTTCCTTCATTTTAAATTTAAGAGAAACCGTTATGACCATGCCATTCATATCTAGACACACTTCTATGTTTATACAACCCAGGACGTCGCCAATGTGCCAAGTAATCCAGCTCACCTGAAATTTTAGCCTGGCCAGCTGCGATGAAGTCTTTTCCTATTCTGTAGAAAGATGTTAGTCTGGTCTCTCGATGACTGCATTCAATTTCAAGGGCGGTCTTTTTACCAATGTATCGTTAACGGATCAGAAACACCAGACATGTCCACACACAGCCTGTTGTTTACAAGGAAGTCACATTAGCGAAGTTAGCATATGACGTGACCCGCCGATGTGGCTCGTAAACGGGTCGTGATTGGTCCGTTCGCAAAATCGCTGAGAAATGATTCGCTATGAGCAAGGGACCAGACCCCATTTTCGCTAAAAATGTAGAAGGGGCTGGTCTACTAGGCTTTTGAAATACAAGAGACACCACTATTCAGCATCTAACACATGTCACAGTCTAGTAATATAGATGCTCCTTTTAATGTCGTGTATATCTATTCAACTGAAGCCATATGAGACCAGTCTGCTGCTGTCGACAGGGCCTGTGTTGTGGTTATTTCTAGCATTGGTCTGTCTGAGTGATGATCAGCCCTGATTACATCCATCATGGTGCAGCAGGAAGAGTGTCAATTCTTTCCCCTGAGTCGGTGATTGAACACGGGGAGAAAAAAAATCAGAAACCAGCATCGTTTCAGACAAACTTCGCATCATGTGGCCTTAAGGTCCATAATGACTGTGCCTGGACAATGTGCAGTGAGTTATTGAGGTTGATTAAGTTGAAAATATGGAAAGATGTGAGCAGCCGTGGCAAGTTCCATCCACTGAAAAATACACAAAAAGGGACTGTAACTAGAAACACTTACACACTTTGACATTAGTATATTTATGAGGGAGAATTAATGAGTTAACTGAGTAAAAAACATTCTGGTGGTAAAATAAGACTAGGTGTCAAGCAGGTGGTTCAGGACTTTCTTTTAAAAAAGTCTTCACAAAAGGCAACATAAACTGGTAGACAGCTCAGTACATGAGACAGAAGAATAGTCCACACGATAATCAAATTAAGTCCATAAGGCTGGTGAGGTGCAAGCCAACAATAGCTCCAGTCTCGGCTAACACAGGAACAAGAACACGACTCGGACAACGAACTGGCAAATGACCGGGGAAACAGGGAGCTAATTTACTGGGTTTGATTGGAATGAAACGGGATACAGCTGTGGGCTCAGGTGTACAGATTACGGGGCGGGAAACAAGGTAGCAGGTAGAAGGTGGGCTGGAACGGGCGACGCTGGAAATGGATGAAAACGGTGAACGGAATGACCAGCACCATGACACTAGGTATAGACTTGAATCTGGGGTATTTTAGTTCATGGGTAAATGCTCTGTTTATTTGTATTTGTTGTAGTGAATGTCCAAATCAGTCAACAATCAACAACATCAACAATCTGTCAAAAGTACTTTGTAACGATTATCATCATTCCTCTAAGCTGAGTGGTTAGCCCAGTTCAGTCATTCGGTTTAAATCTCAGGCTCATGGAATCTGGATGTTTCCTCCGTGTTAGTGTGGCTTCTCTTCTTTTCCTCCCACAAATGATTGTATTGGTCATTTTAAACTGCCATTGGTAAAAGAATGTCAGTTTGTCTCTGCGTCCGCCCTACGACCAAATGGCCACTGTCCATAATGTACCAATCCCATGGCTGATAGTTGCTGGAATTTGGTCTGGCCAGCAATATGAATGATTTGTTTGTTTTCATTCTTTTTACTTTTTGGAGTTTTTTCTGTGAAAATATGCTTACTGTCCCACCCTCCATTTTCGTTCATGCTCAGAAAGTGCTCAGTAGTGGTGAATATTCTGGTCTAACTTCTAAAATATTCAAGTTGCATGTTCTTAAAATATAAAAATGCCCATTCAGCTTCTGGTAGGAGACTGCAGCCATTTTGTTGTTTATAGAGAAATAATTAAGCCTGAAAGGTTGAGAGCTTCCATTTACTGCGGATCATGAGGGGTAACATGAGGAGGCCTGTAATTACATCATTTATCAATACTTCGCCTGCATAAAAGAACAGAGCCAATTAGGTCCGTGTCAAAATAAACAGCCCCATTTTCAACCACAAGGGCGTCTCAAAACAGGTTTAATACGGTTAATTATTTCTGGTGTATTGTCGCAAAGCATTGATCAATACATTGTTTAGACACTTTACCAAAGACATAAACATACACTCGCTTAAATCAACATCAACAATTTTTGGGCCACCAGGAAATTACATGGGACCAATCACAAACTACAAGATAACTGTAGTTTTACTGACTGTGGAGAGAGAGCAGAGAAGGGTTTGAACTGTTCCAAAAATATCAAGCAATACTACACTGTAAACCCAGAGGTTATTACACTGTAAACCCAGAGGTTACTACACTGTAAACCCAGAGAATACTACACTGTAAACCCAGAGGTTACTACACTTATAAACTCATTCACACATTATTTCAGTGTTAGTAAATCACATTTGTGTCAACCGTATAAATGTATAAACAACACTAATGTTATTCGGTATCACCGCGTTTACAATGAGCACTCACGGGGCAGACCTAAATCCCTCAGAGGTTTTGATTGTTTTTTAAGTTTTTGTTTTTGCAGGTATAAACCCACCCACTACTGTTTAAATAGATGAATGAATACAATTATTTTCGTCTGGACATGTTTAAGGGAAAAAATAACAGTATGGATTCTCTTTCCATCCATCTTCTTCTTCCGGGTCGCAGAGGCAGCAGTCTAAGCAGGGACGCCCAGACTTCCAGCTCCGCAGACACTTCCTCCAGCTCTTCCGGAGGAATCCCGAGGCATTCCCAGGCCAGCCGAGAGACATGGTCCCTCCAGCGTGTCCTGGGTCTCAGGGGGCATCTGAAACAGCCAACTCAGCTGATTCCTCTCATTCATTCTTCTTCAATGGTTTGTTTCAGATGTGTGCCACTATTCAAGAGAGTTCAACTTCAAATTCAAATTTGTCATATGCACATTCAACACAAGGTTAACAATGCAATGAAATGCTTTGGATCAGAATAACCGTTTGACTCGCTAAAATACTCATGAAGTACTAGTAGCATGCAATAATAGTACATGGTAAAAAAGTGTTTGCAAAAAGAAATAAGTAACAATTTAATATAAACATATAACTAAAAAATTAGTACAATAAAAACATACAAAGGTGCAGGTAGGATTAGATAAGGTGTAAGTAGAGTATTTCACAGGGGGTAAAATTATTTCAAATGAACTTTGAATTGCACATGATATAGTATTGCACATACATGATACATTCAAATAGTGCAGCAGCAGTAAACATATTACGTAAAGTGATTTAGTGCAGTATTATTGAGAGTTCAGTATTATTGGGAGCGTTATTGAGAGTTCAGTAGTCTGACATCTTGGGAGTAGTAACTGTCTAATGCTGGCTTGTAGCAGACGGAACAGTCCTTGTGCTGGATGAGTAGGGTCCCTAGTGATGCTGCCTTACGCAGACCTATCTATTTAAAAGCTGTTCAAAAAAGCAATGTTTTTTTTTTGGAAATGTGTTGATGTTTCACGATGCATAATCTTGCGTTGGTTGCAAAGCTTCCTATTTTCCAAGGATAAAAGTAGGCCTTACTGTACACTGTAGAATCGTCTATACGGTCTCTCCAAGGCCTGTCAGCTGGAGTTCTTTTGACAGATCGTGAATGGTACATGTCAGTGTCTGTTTAAGTGGCACAAATGGATGGACAGTGTCAGAAAGAGCACGGTTTAAAAGTGAAATGGTGAGAGTCAGAAACTGTGCCAATTTTCACCACTCTGACCAAAAAGATGTTGAAATCGTCAGTTGGCTGTTATTTTTGGCCAGAAGGAAGGTAATACATTTTGACTGGCGATAATAAGAACTGTAGGCCTTAGGCAGGGTCTGCCATGAACTGGATAATAGCCAGTTAGTTGCAGGGCTGACGGATAACCATTTAGTCTCACATTCATTCTCATGTAATAATAATAATAAAGATGATAATGCATTGGTTTTATATAGTGATTTTCTCAAGACTTAAAGGCGCTTTACAATTACATTATTCATTCACTCCTCAGTCAACCCCGGTGGTGGTAAGCAAACTTATGTAGCCACAGCTGCCCTGGGGCACACTGACAGAGGTGTGGTTGCCAGTGTGCACCTACCACCGACCACCACCAATCACACAATCAGACAACCATTCATGTACATTTTGATTGACCAGCTTTACTGTCATTCCTAAGCATGACTTGGATGGTACAAAGTGGTTAGCAATCCTACATCTATCAGCAAGACAATTGTGGATATGATCTTTGGGCTGGTCCTCATGTCCCCATGTTACTGCTTGTGGCTTCCTTCCACTGTCCAAAGACAGAACGGATGACTTGCCTGAGAGAGTGAATCATTTTCTGTCTGTGTATGTGTGAGCCATACGTAGTTGCTGGAATGGGCTCCACACTCCAGTTACCCCCTAACAGGAAGCATAGAGTAAGTCATTACAAAGATACTACTGGCACTAGGAACCATTATAAAGTTAGTTCTTGCTTTGACAAGACAATGTCAAGTAACGGTGTGGCCAATGTTGTGGTATGTTATGAAATAATATGTATCAAACCGCTCTGTTGAACAAGAGCCCTTTAGAGATTACCTTGAAAATGCAGCCGGATGCAGGCTGACAGTGGTGCTCTTGGGAGATGGGTTCATGAATATGCCCACACAGCAGACGGGCACAGGCCATCTGACCTCCATCAAATTCAACAGACTCACTGAAAAAGGCTCTGCTCAAGACTGTAAAATGGTAAAGTCAAAAAACTTAACGGCACAGTAGTTGCATTTCACTGTTCAGTGTTTACAATTATTAGTAGCATACTCAAGGGGAGTGGAGTCTGTATGTTCTCCCTGTGTTACTGTAGGTTCTCTCCAGCATTCACCCACCATCCAAAGACATGCATGTGTTAGTAGCCCCTAGTGAATATGAGTGATTGTCATAGACCATGGGTGTGTCCCACCAAAGGCCCATAGTTGCCCTCCTAGATATCTGAATATATTTTTCTTCTCCACATGGGTAATTTTGACTATTGCCAAACAATTGCATTATGGGACATTTCATTCCTCCTTTCATTGACAAGTAACTGGCACCTATCCCAGTAACTATGGGCCTTAGGTGGTGTACACCGGATAAATGCCACAAGGCTGACACAGACACACATTTATTCATGGGTAATTTACGTACATGAATTATAAACCCTCACATTAAAGGGGCCACCATGCAACTTTTTACCTTAACAAAACTTCAGTCAGTGTGAACCTAAATGAGTTGTTTTGGGGTGAATGAAGCTTCCTTGCTAGGATTAATGTCTCTGGAAGTCTTGGGTCAAGTCACAGGTCTGAAACTGACGTACACCTGGTGTTTTTGTGTTGAACAGTAGCTTTATGATTGTCTTGAGTCTATATATAAAGTTCTTTGTGTTTTTTCTGTGGACAGGGATAGTCTCTGAAACTGTAGGGGGCGCTCTGTGAAGGAGACATGTGACCAAAACAGTGAAAATATGCATAGATCCCCTTTAAGACATTGTGGCAAATAATTCAAACATTACTTTTAGGTTTTTCACTAGCCATAGTTTAGTTTTTGAGGAGCTACAAAATGTGATATAAAGCACTATTTGAGATATCATTAATGGCAAGTATGTTCTTTTTCTTTTATTGTAATGGGGTATTTTGAGTGTAGAAGATCAAAGTCAACAGTCAAATGAATCATTACAATCCAACTGGCCTAAGAGGGTAATTGAAGCTAGCTGAGTTGCAAGCCAAAATGAAAATATGAATGAATTATGAATTTGCAGGTTGGCTAGCCCTGGATATACTTGAATCTGAATTTGATTGAAATACTACTCAGGGTCTTCAGCTAAAAGCATGCAACATAAACGTAGTCAACAGTCAGTCACCCTGAGGTCACAGCATCGTTCTCCATGTTCTGTGTGATGACAGCTCCAGAGGAAGTTCACGCCTCATTTCTTTTCATTATCTCCTCTTCCTGTTTGTCTCGGTGGATCAAACACTCACCTTTCATCTCCACACGCAGCACTCACTTTCACACAGGCACAGACAGCAACCCTAATGCAAGGAGGGACGAGTGTCTAATCATAGGTTCGTGACATCATGGAGTATGCAGTATCCAGGACTCACCTTTCTGAAGCCCTTATTTTACAAGACTTTCCCTCAGCCATCAGACCCTAATCAGTGGATACCAGTATAACCATGTATCCATCTGTCTATACTCTCTATACTGGCCTCAAACGCACTGTGCAGATTTTCAGAGCAGTGTATTGAACCTGTTAAGTTTGGTGCCAAATAAGGTTGCTTTGAAGATACTGTAATGAATTGCCTCAGCTCCATCTTTCATTAGCCACCACGACGAGCGTCTAGGCCCCGGGGAGAAAATGTTCCCTTCATATATATCATATCCTCAGCTCTCCTAATGCCGGGGTCTGAGCGTCAAAGATTCTCTTTCAATAAATTCAATTTTGCACATTCTTCTCCTGTCTGTGTCTGGTTGAATGTATGTGCAAATAAGATTTAGAATCTTGAAAGTTAAAGTAAAATCTATAGTTTTCATCAGTGACACATGGAAGGCTCTACTCAGATCCATATAATGTAGCCCACAATCACAAAAACCACTCAGGCTTTTACTTTGAAGGGTCAGTCTCCAGCACAGACAGTATTAGCCGTGTGCCGGGAGGTCACACTCTCAGCGACCCTCATATCTCTTCATTTGGAAGCACCATCTCCCATGGTCTGCAGCATCAGGAGAAGACAAATGGTGCAGGCCTAAGATTTACACCATTTATCAAAACACATCAGACCGGAGACCTCAGCCCTTGACTACACCCGGACGGCCAAATCACACCGGACGCGTTTTTATCACAAAAAGAATACAGCATTTTGAGGAAAAATTTGTGATTCCCCAAAAAATGTCAAAGCTTTTTAGGCCCGAAGTATCTCCTGACACATCATTACCTTGTTTTGGTAAAAACACGGATGACATCGACAAACTCCATGCATCTCCTCTTTGGGCTTCCTCTAGGCCTCTTGTTGTGCAGCTCTACCCACATATTGACTATCCCTCCTCTGTACAAACCATGCCAATTTCACGAGCAAGGACCATGCCACACCAACAATGGATATCAGAGAGTTTATTGAAGTGATGTCTGGTTGAGAATGGTAGTATGAGGTTGGTTGTGGTGCCGGAGGATGCAGGTGATGATAGCTGGGTTAGATGAAACTCAGTGTGGGTTCTGTCTCTGGTAGTTAGTCCAGCTGACTAGGGACTCCGCTCTGGACTAATGTGGGCGTCTGGAGGCTGGAAGACAAATCAAGAGACAGCCAGGGGAGGGAGGGTGGGTCGAGAGAACAGACAGTGTGTGGTGATTTTGGGGGGTATAAGAGAGGCTTGTGGGTAAGTTGGAGGTGTGGCGGAGGTGACGTAGAGGCGTGGTTAGCGTGAGGTGATATGTATGGCCATATCCGACTTTATAATATTAATTTGATTAGCTGAATGCATTGGGGGACTGATTATGAACATGGAACTAAGATCTCTCACATGACACTAAGACTAGAACATAATTCAATTCTCATTACACTTCTCCGGTGACAGAGTGAGAACCCATGGATTTCCCTTTATTGAAACTGCCTTCCGTCTGCTCTATAGTCTTTGTTTCATTTGTTTTGGTGTGATATAAATAGGCTTTTGTGAGATCTGTGAAATTGATGTGGCGCCCCCTGACAGCATGTGTAAAACCATGGGATGATGGGAGACGTGACCATCTCAATCCTCTGAGCCCGGGTTTATGGCCATCACTGCCAATTTTACAACACAGACTAAACTGGTTTGTTCAATAAGCCTCTTTATTATCAACAGGTTTAAAGGGGCCATATTATTAATAGATGTTTTTATTAATTTTGGAAACCACAAGACTGCATTTCATATGGGCCGGTCCTGTTCTGTTGTACACCTTGTATGGGGCAGTGGTGCAGTGGGTAGGCGCTCTCCCTTCAACCAGAGGGTCGGTGGTTCGAGTCCCCATCCGAGTGCATACTGTCGTTGTGTCCCTGGGCAAGACACTTAACCCACATTGCCTATGAATGAATGTGGTTGTGTGATTGGTGTTCGGTGGTGGTCGGGGGGGCCGCAAACTGGCAGCCACGCTTCCGTCAGTGTGCCCCAGGGCAGCTGTGGCTTCTTAAGTAGCTTACCATCATCAGGTGTGACTGGAGTGAATGAATAATACAAAATATGTAAAGCTCTTTGGGTGTCTTGAAAAGCGCTATATAAATGGAAGTTATTTTTATTTTTATTATTATTATTATTATTATTAATGAGAAATAACACATGTTGTTAAACTTGTAAATATATTTTTTTGTTTTTATGTTGGAAGCCGCTTCCTCTGCAGATGGTAAAGCTCAATCCCCATTCAAGGCCCTCTCTCCCCCTTTACAACATTAGCCCAAGACAGTGCTGGATAGAGCGGGGTACAGCGTTTACCAGTAGGAACTATTCACAAAACAACTGTTAGCGGTTTCTGGAGCTAATGTTGTAGCTCCATTTTACTGACAGCAATCCAAGTGTTTTCAGCTCCTGAGAATATCAGTGTCTCAGTATACAGGTACAACTCTAGGTATTAAAATCTAGTCCCTCAAACCCTTTTAAACAATCCAGAGAAAGTTGACAGGGTGATTCACTATCTGTGCATCTTGAATCGGTCACTGGTGGAACATTATCAGACAGCAAGATTGATGGAAGTTATGAATTATTATCGTGTGGAAAGAGTTTGAAATATCTGCCCGTAGAGGATTAGGGACTGACCAATGAGTACAGAGTGAGACAGACATCTATGTGATTTATAAACCTGAAGGAGTGCCAAGGCTGATCCAATTACACCAGTCCAGTCAGGCCCAACCTCTGCACACCACCGTGCCACTCCGAAAACCCTCAGTCATGAAGAAATTTGTTCAGTTTTACTTTGACGGGTCATTTGTCAGGAGTGGTTAGAAAAGTGAGCCGAGCCTGAAGTCCATAGGCTGCATGACCGTGGGGTTGTGTGGTAGGGCTATGTTAAGAACTGAACTGAAGTGTTTGTGAAAGGGGGCATGGAGGAAGGTGAGGGTACAGGTGAATGTTAACAGTTGGTTTTAGGCTCACACGTTGAACAAGGGCCCTTGGAAATAAGAGATAAATAAGACTTTGACATGTATTGTAAGGGGTTTTTTTTAGGGGAAGGGACACAGTTGCATCAAAAGGGCTGGCATACTCTGATTGGTCCATACATCAATCATCAACTGGTGCAACTGGAAGTGGTGCACTGGGTAAGCCGGGTCGAATCCCCGAGCATATACTGTCGATGTGTCCCTGGGCAAGACACCTAACCGATGAATGAATGAATGAATATGGATTGGTGTTTGGTGGTGGTCGGAGGGGCGGAGACAGCAGTCACGCCTCTGTCAGTGTTCCCCAGGGCAGCTGTGGCTACACATGTAGCTTACCACCATCGGGTGTGTTGTAAAGTGTCTTTGAGTGTTGAGAAAAGCTCTGTATAAACCTAAAACTAGAAATGTGAAGGAGATGATGTTTTATTCTCACTGGTATTTTTTATTTGGTTTGTGTGAGACCATGATAGAGAGAGGTAGGGAAGGAGAGGAACAGGAGCATCTCATTCAAACTTATAGTTCAATCTTTGTGTTTTTTTTTTGGGGGGGGGGGGGGGTTGTATAGTTTTGTACAGTTTCACAAAATCAGGCAGGCTTTAAATAAGAATGAAATACTACTGATGGTGAGTATTGCCACGTGGCTCACAATGAGCAATCCACTAGAGTTTCAAATCTCTTTCAGATATTGGCTAAACTGTTTATCAGGAAATAAAAAGAATATTGTAAACCGGATTAACCTGGTTGGAATAATTAAACCAACCAACTGTACCTGTGTCATACCCTGTGGGGGTTGGAACCTGCCTAAGTCCCATTGATGCTGGGTCACCTGCAACGACACCAGGAATAAGTGTCAAAAGATGAATTACTAAAACATAGCACCCATAGATACCATTAAATACCATATTTTGAATGTCCTTTTAGATTTGTCACATGCAATGAAGACTTATCCAACTTCATAAAACGAAGTGCCTCTATCACGGCCACAGTAATCTGATGTATTAATAATGAATGTGTTGGTGGGTGTGATTGTTTGAAGAGTGGAACGACTGTGCTGACACCACACATTGAGCTTTTCAAACGGCTCATCGTCAGCTTCGACAACCGCATGAGAAAACCCTGAACCAGCACAAATCAAAGTCCATATCATATCTATGCAAAAAGAGGAATATCTAGATTTATTAAAACCACTTGAGAATATTAATCTTAATTTGAGTTGATTATTCTTCAAAGGGGCACAAAATGTCCGCCAATGCATCGTTGGACACTTTTTCACTGTAAAGAATTATGACCGTGGAGGGCCTCTTGTTTGGCTGCCTGATACTGTTTTGTTTTTATTTAGTGTGCCTCTATATTATAACCACACAGAAAAGTGGGCAGATATCTCATTAATGCTTTCTTTAAGTTGGATTATGTAAGAGTCACATAGACGATATAAGACAATTGAGAGGTGAGGCAGAGAGCTACAAAAAAATGCTATGTGGACCCGCTTTTGGGACCTGGGCCGTAGTTTGGATACCCCTATAGAGAAACTAGAAAAATAACAAATTTGAAACAAAAAAAACAATAATGATTTGTAAAAATTACTTAAATTCAGAAAATTATATTAATCTTGATTTACCTAGAATATTTGACTGGTATGTTTCAATAATAAAATTGCTCTTGAAATAGGAAAAAATATTCAAACCAGACAGAATTATATTGAAACTAAAACAAATCAAAACAACATAATACAAATAATATTCTGAACTCAAGTCTTTATGTGTATATCCACCCATACAGCCAAAAACCAGGGGATTAAATTGGACCGGAAGCCAGGGCATGAGCAGCTGGTGGCCCGACCCTCTCATGGTTGTCACATTTGTTTTGAGTTTTAATGTTATCGGACACAAAATGGTGGGAATCGAGCCACAGGTGTCAGGTGTGGGATACAAAATGGTTTGAATGGAAGAGATAGCATCGTCTTTATAGGCTTGTTCCGATTAGGGGGTTGCAGGTGGACTGGGGCAACTGTGGGTCTCAGAAAGGGTATACTAAGGGGCAGGTCATTTACGATATAGATATTGCAATTGTGTCTACGGGCAAGGCACTTCACCTGTGTGGTTGCCAGAGTGTGCTTGCTGGATGTGCTGAGTCAATTGTCCAGTAAGGCTGTTGTCAGACTGCCCTGGGGTGCTATAAATGTAATTATTATAATCGGCCAGTTAGTTGTAAAGCTGACACATGGGCAATTCAGGTTGATCAATTCACCCACACATGTTGTTGGATCGTGTGAGGAAGAGAACCTAAAGTAACGCAGAGAGGACATGCAGACTCCTTTTAGACAATCTACTTACTTAGAGGTATACCCTGCTATGATCCACTCCAGTATTTCTTCAGTACAGTCTTGAAAGTCCATTGTAAAAGCATCACAATCTATTGAGATAATTAAGATCTGTCTTGTTTCTCTGCCCATACAGTCCATCCAATTATATGAAAGTGGCATGTATTAACAGACCTGCATCTTTACAAAATGGAACGTCACTATTTCAGACCACAGGTAATATCAGAGAACTCAAATAATAAAAACGTAAAATAATCTTTCATACGTGGCAATTGAGAGCAATATGAAAATGGCCTAATCCGTAATAATATGGTCTGCAGATGGTGTGGAGAAGTGTTGATGATCAGGGCTTGAGTGCCAGACAAAGTCAAAGATCAAATGTGATAAATGAGATGAGAGTATCTGCTGCAGCTGTCCACCCATCACAGGGTCAGGGATACGCCGGGGCTCACAGTGACGAGGAGGCAGAGCTGTGGATGGTGAAAGCTCACTGGTTCTCAAGTTGAGGTATGTGGACCACTGTCTAGTGCGGTTCAAGTCTTATTTTAGAGCCATTATTGTTCCTGTTTTAGTCCTGCTCGGCTTGTGTGGACATCGGCTTAGTCCTGGTTTAGAATTGGTTAATGCCCCTCAAAAACCAGCACAAATGGTTTGTTCCTGCTTGTGTTAGACAATTATTGTCTGTTTGATGTTTCAAAATGTAAATTGGTAATCTAAGTGTAATCAAAACTGACTGTAAAATGTGCAAAAAGCATAACATAGGATCTTTAATATCTTCATTAGAACACATTTAGACACTTAAGGTTTGGACCTGGTTTAGTCCTGGTTTAGTTCTTTTTTAGGAGCCTGTCAGTGTAGATAGATGCAGTCTAGATTACAGAAATATAGGGTCACCAAATGTTTATTTCACATCAACATAAGACACAAATGTGCAAAGAGAACCCAATGGTCACTTTATTAGGTAGACCTGTACCTAATAATGTGGCACCTAGTGTGGCCTTCTGCTGCTTTAGTCCACCTGCTTCAGGTTTTTGTCATCTTCAGAAATCTACAGACTTTGGTCATCAGATCTCTGGCATCAACAAGCCATTTTCGCCCACAGAACTGCCACTCACCGGATATTGTATCTCCTCAAGCCGTTCTCTGCATCATCTAGACATGATTGTGGTGTGAAAATCTCCAAAACAGTCCACCAGTCACCAACAACCACACGTGTTTATATTTCTGATCTGGTCTTGAACATGTGCATTGTCAACTCCGTTCACTCCCCATTGCAAATATATGTTATGTTAATTATGTAAGCTGAATTGAAGATAATTAGCTCGACCTAATAAAGTGGCCAGTCAATACGTGTTTTTTTTCATGTCCCAAAAAGGCCTAGAAATTGAGTTCATTAAATGCTGAGAGCACCGATGCCAGGTCAGATTGATTTAGAAGTGCCAGACAGAGAATGTGTTAGCAGTGATCAACGCTATCAGAGCCTACTTCTGTTTTGATTCGAACAATATAAAGTCACTATACTATCACACATCCTTACAAAAAGTCACCATTTATTTGTTGATGCCTGTTTGCAAATCTTTAGTAAAAGCAATGGTTTGTCTCACCCACAAAGTCACCCAAGGAATTAGCAGTTCCTTTCCTGACCCAACCATTTGACACTTTTCACCGTGCCTGTATGGCTGTTTTGTGTGGTCGTCTTCCTGAGAGAGTTGCATTGATAAATTGACCCCAAGAAAAGGCCTATGTGACAATCTGCCTGCCTTGGTTTTCAGACATATTGAAGCATCACATAAACCAACTTTGACGCTGGTAGCAAACTTTCTGGAGTGACTGGTGGATTGAATTGTATTGAGTTATATTCGAGTTAAGGCCTCTCCCACAGACTCATGATTGGGAGAACTCACTGCTGCGGCTCCGGACAACAGCACAACAACAGAATAAATAATAGATTGGTTCAGATCTGACTTTGAAACTGGGCACAGTGCTTAAAACAATGAGAGCGGTGAGCCTCTGACAGAGCTGCATTATTCATGGTGGAGGCCACAGCAGAGGTCTGGTGTGTGTGGTGTTGGATGGGTTCAGTTATATAAGATGTCTTGACAGAAAACATCAGGATTTGTGTGTTTTTATCTGATTCTGTTTGATCGGATACAACTAAAGGATGCCATGCTTGGACACGTCTTTAGGTCAACTTTGTACCTAGTGGACTATGACCTCCCTGCTAAAAAACAATTGGACTATAGCCACCACCCGCTCACTCCCTCGTCAGTGAAGTCTGCATGTCTTCAGCATCCTCCCACCATATAACGAAATACAATTTGACAAATCTAATATGCCCATATAACTTGGTTGCAGGTGAGATCACAACATTCTATAGCTCTATATGTTTTGGGAGATGGGGGGCAGGAAAATGACAAAATAGTGCGTGGTTGGATAGATAGAGGGGGTTAATGTTTCTGGGTTTTTTTGGAGGGACATTCCTTATACAAAATCCCATATAGTTAATACAGAATTCTGGCCCCTGCCCCCCCATCTGAGTTTATGACATCATCACAATCTAGAACCTGCAACCCAGCAATAGCGAGTCCATTTAAGAGTCAATGGTTGTCTGTTAGTGAATGCCTTTAAGTGTCGGCCCAGCAACTAAATCCATTTTCCATGCGTACCACCGCCTAAGGACCATAGTTGTTGAGTTAAATTTCAGCTCCATTGGTGACATAAACATACAGTTTCAGGTTGTAGGTGAATATAGAACTGATATAATGTTGCTGCTTCTAAAACCTCGCTATAGCACCTGAGCAGGATTTATATTCAGCCCTAGCTCTCTCACTGATTTCTAAATTTCTCCGCCCTCCGTCCTGAAGATTTGTGACTGTCTGGTGAATGGTCTTGTCTGATGTCTGGGACAGGCTGCGGTGAACAGGTGCCTGCCAAAACTTCCCCATAAGCCAATTTATTCTCCCTGACATCTGCTGGAGGGTGCGGCAATGCCAGCTCTGTCCTGGGCTCTCACTCACATGAAGAGAGAGCAGAGAGGATTCACTCTGACAATCTTCACACATCCAGGTCACAGACAAGACGGGACGCTCGAAAAAGAGTTACCCATTATATATGCACACGTTTGACCTGCTTCAGTCAAACCAGAAAATGTGTTGGAAGATGTAGACTGTAAGTTTCCTTTAAAAAATAACTCTGATCTATGATTCTGTTCTGTGATGTACAGTAGGTCGTCTGTGGTCTGTAGAGTCCAGGGGAGGGACTAAAGTAAACCTTGACTACTATTGGTCAACGTGGTACCTCACGAAATCTGATTGGATGTTGCTGTAGAGGCCAGGGGATGGACTAAAGCAAACCTCGACTACTATTGGTCAACGTGGTACCTCACTAAGTCTGATTGGATGTTGCTGTAGAGGCCAGGGGATGGACTAAAGTAAACCTCGACTACTATTGGTCAACGTGGTACCTCACAAAATCTGATTGGATGTTGCTGTAGAGTCCAGGGGAGGGACTAAAGTAAACCTCGAGTACTATTGGTCAATGTGGTACCTCACGAAATCTGATTGGATGTTTCTGTAGAGGCCAGGGGAGGGACTAAAGTAAACCTCGAGTACTATTGGTTAACGTGGTACCTCACTAAGACTGATTGGATGTTGATGTAGAGGCCAGGGGAGGGGCTACAGATTACAAGACTTCATTTGGACAACTATGGATCTTATTATGCTCTTGGACAATTTCAGAGTGACCAAATCTCCTAATGTCCTAGCAACTATGTGCCTTAGGCGGGGTTTACCTTGGAGAATGGCAAATTGGTTGGACAGTTGACATAAGATACACAGCATTCACTCCCGCATTGATTCACACTGAGCAAAACCATTAGTCACAGGGCTGACACTTAGAGACACCCACCCTGACAGACAACCATACACGCTTACATCAGTTCAGTATATGGGAAACCTTAGAGACCTTAACACATGTCCTTGCAACTATGGGCCTAACCAGAGTTGTGAGTGAGTTTTTCTCGTTAAAGTCACCAGTTCCATGAAGAGAGTCGCTCGGATTCACTCTAACGATCTTCACACATCCAGGTCACAAGAGAGGAAGTTCAAAGAAGAGGCATAAAATATAGAGAAGCACAAAGCTGACCTGCTTAAGTCAGACCAAGACATAAAAATACATTTGAGTGTGATTGAAAATACATTGTTTGTACATGCGTGATGGAGCCTGTCTCAACTATGGGCCTTAGGTGGTGTATTCTATGCTGGACAATGGTCAATTATTCATCAGGTCTGAAATTTCGAGACATACACTGGCAGAGAGTGACAAATTCTCCAAACACTTCCCAACAACTATGGGCCTTAGGCAGTGTACATCCAATTAGGGGCACGGCACTGACCCCTACAGACGCACATTGACAACCGTTCACTCTCACTTGAAAGGACTACATGGTCGGTTTTAGAGTGACCAATGCATATAATACAAGAACGGCACAGCAACTAGGGGCCTTAGGTGGAGTACACTCATGGACAGTGGTCAATTACAGGCATGGTTGACACCTAGAGATACACAATGATAACAATTAAGTCCCTAATTCATTCACTATATTGGACATTTTACAGTGGCCAGTTAGTCACAGGGTTGACACATACAGACAAACAATTCACTCCCTCATTCATTTGCTATAGACAATTCTAGAATCACAAATTCCCAAACAGATACATGTGCAAGAAACTTTGGGCCTTTGGCGGGGTACACTCCAATTAATTAGGAGCCAAGCTGACAGATATACACTGACAAGCAACCATTCACTCTCACGTTTCTTCATCGACAGTTCAGATTCACCCGTTCATCTGTACATGTATTTGGGTGATGGGAGGAAGCTGGAGAAGACCCGCAGTAACACTGAGAGTACATGCAGACAGATACCACTTCCACCATTATGTATCTCCCTGGAAACTAGATCCTGAATTATATGATTACTGTCACTGTGTTATGGATTATGATGATGATGGATAATCGACTGTGAGAATATGTCTGTGTCAGCCTAATGACTAACTGCACATTAATGATTATTTGTCTAAGGCCCATAGTTGTTGGAATAGGCTTCAGTCAGCAGGAAGTGGAAAGAAACTAAACAAAATCTGACTATGTGACTGAATCATTGCATTTGTACTGTGCCACATTGTACTATTAAAGGTGCAGTATGGAAGTAATCTGACATAAATAGAATTTGACTTTAGTCCCTCTGGCCTCTACAGCAACATCAAATCAGACCTAACCAAGAGTTTTACTTTGAGTTTTTACTATATATCCTATTTTTGGAAACTTACTGACTACACCTTTAAACAAATTCAGTGGCGCTTAAATGGTACAGCACTAACCAGAAGATTGGTACGATCAAACCGTTTTTATGTCAGTCTGCCCCATGACAGCTCTGGCCACCTCTAAATAAACCCATGATTAAAAGCAACAGGTGACCAACCACCGACACTATGCCTACTGGCCATCATCCTGCATCAGCCTCTTCTCTCCCATAGTCCCAGGACACTGATATGTTGATACAGCCATGCCTCTCTGTTGTAAATAAATATTGATGTTGTGAGACAGGCCTGTTGACATCATTCTCCAGACACCCTGGACCTGCTGCCCTCTGCACATACACCTCTATCAGATCAATGTAACACTCAATAACGTCTGTCTGTATATACTCGTAACCTCCATGGCCTCTACAGCAACATCAGATCAGTCCACCAGTAGAATTTGACTTTAGTCCCTCCCCTGGCATCTACAGCAACATCAAGTCAGCGTTTGTAGGATACTACTCTGGCCAATGGAATTTGACTTTAGTCCCTCCCCTGGCCTCTACAGCAACATCAGATCAGCCTTTGTGGGATTCTACTCTGACCAATAGTAGTTGAGTTTTTCTTTAGTCCCTCCCCTTAGCTCTACTGACCACACATGGCCTATTTGACACAATAGGAATTTACACACAGACTACACACTGGAAGGAGATCGATGCATTTGTTTTCATAAAGCTTTGAGTCAATGTAATGGCTAAATCCTCTTACATTGATAAGGTTCTATCTGCGTTCTGGACACTTTTGTAAATCCACTTTAAAAAGTAAAGGCTTGATAATACAGATTATATTTTGACGTGGCCTAAAAAAGCTAAAAAATGAATCAAACTCAACAAAACATGTGTTATATTATAAAGATTAGGTATCCATGTTTAGGAACATGTAAATAACTCAATTTGGCCAAAAATGTCAGATAGAACCGTATATTTCTAAGGGGACAAAATTAGTTCTTGCAGGGTGAATGAAGCTTCCTACACCTTTGCGTCTGTTGTGGAAAATGAGGGTCAGGTCAACAACCTTTTACTGAGTGGGGCAAAATCAAAGACACACTACAATCAGAAAGTGGGTTCTATTCCCACTCCATGCTCCTGTAGATACGCCTATTGTGTGCTTGGGAAAGACACTTGCCATAAGAATATGAATAAAAGTGTCATTGGTGTGTTTGATGGAGGTCAGGCTGCTCCCGGGCAGCTGTGGCTAGAATGGTAGTTTTTCCACTATCAGTTTGTGTCATTGTGGCGTGAATGAATAGACCCAATTGTTAACTGCCTTCAGAAAGCCTTGAGGCCTTATAAAGTGTCAAAAATGTAATTCCATTATTAGATGCAATATTGGTTCTGATTATTTTTTGTATTCCCTCTGTGTATTACAACATGCTCTTATCCTAAATTGTATTCAGGGGGAGCACTGCGGGGCAGAAAATTGCGATGTGGAAATGGACATTTATAATCTGCCCACATTCTGCAGGTCAGCTACTGTTCATGTCAGTATGAGATCACACATTCACCATTGTTTTGATTCCCTTATGTTTTCTATACTTTGCACTGTAACACACCTGGGGAATGGGAAATGTACTGAGCAGCCAGTAGCATGCAGAGGTGGGTAGTTACAGTTACATTTACTCAGTCACATTTACTCAGTCACATTTACTCAGTTACATTTACTCAGTCACGTTTACTCAGTCACGTTTACTCAGTCACATTTACTCAGTCACATTTACTCAGTTACATTTACTCAGTTACATTTTGACTATAGACTTTATATATAGACTCTAAACGATCATAAAGCTCCTGTTCGACACAAAAACACCAGGTCTGCTCAGTTTGGAGCTCTCTCTGTAAAAGCCTGTTTAAAAGACATTTGTGGTTTTGGTGAGACCTGTGACTTGACTCGAGACTTCCAGGGACATTCATCCTATAGCAGGGGAGCTTCATTCACCCCACAACAACTCATTTAGGATCACACTGACTGAAGTTTTGTTAAAGTCAAAAGTTGCATAGTGCCCCTTTAATGATTGTGTTTTGTGCAGTTTTGGCGAAGAACAGCAAACCCATCCACACCACCATCCTGAACCCTCACGTCCACCTGATCGGGGAGGACGCCGCCTGCATTGCCTACATCCGCCTCACGCAGTTCGTGGACGGTCAGGGCCGGCCGCGCTCCAGCCAATCAGAGGAGACCCGAGTGTGGCACCGCAGAGACAGCAAGTGGCAGAACATCCACTTCCACTGCTCGGGCGCCCCGGCCGCACCGCTCCAGTGAGGTGGGGAATGTAGAAATCACCCACGAGAAAGGCAGTCGGGATCCGAAAATAAACAATGAAACTGAAGAAGAACATTTCTCTCAGCTCCATGTGATTACTGAGCTGGACTCAACTGGTTTCTTTATTTTTAGGTTGTAGACAGTTCTTTGGAAGAACTTACAGAAACATAGACGACAACAATCGTTGGTCAGTGTACGCTCAGATTCACCACACGTCTTCAATAAGTTCACTTTAGAACACGTTTGCTCTTTTATTAAAATGAATGAGAAGAGAACGCCCCCACAAAATCATGTCCTGATCCTGGTCCAAATCAAAATCATGTCCCGATCCTGGTCCAAATCAAAATAATGTTGGTCCAGATCCTGGTCCAGTCCCTTGATTCAACTCTCCTGATCTTCACAGTAGCTGGTTAATCCTCCATTGTTTATATTGGATGTAGCAGTAGGGGGGAGAGGGGGCCTTAACGGGATATGTACCTAATCAGATTCTTGCGTTTTCTGATTGTAGTTTGTGTTTGAAGGGTTTTGAAGCGTTGTCTGAGGCATGCTCTACTGACAGAGGAAGAGGAGGAGGAGGAAGAGGAGGAGAGAGGGATGCGGTGTCGCTTTGGGACAAACCTGCAACAAACCTTCCATTACCCACAATGCACCGGGTCTCCCCTCCCAGCATGCATCTCTTCTCACTGACCTTCACCATCACTTCATCCAGACGTCCTCTTCTTCTTCTGCTGCTGCCGCCCGAGGAGTGGTCCATCTGTGGTCTTATGTGTGACTCAAACACTGCACTGAATTCAGTATGTCACCTTTTAAGGAGAGTCTATTGCTATTAATATAATTATGAGGATTTATTTCATTTGCAATTGTATATGCCATTTGTATAACTGACAATTCTTGATGCCAGTGGTTTCTAGAGTCAACGATCTTTTTGAGAAAGCATGTTTTTCCATATTAACAGTGGCTGTATTCTATTGTGGCTAATACGTGAAAAATTATATCGGCAGTTTTTTGTATTTTGCTTCATGTTTGCTGCTGTAGCGCCCAAACTCCACCTGTTTAACGTGCATTATTATCTCTGTGTGTTTTAGAAGGGGTCACTACATCTTAAAGGGGCACTGTGCAACTTTTCACTGGTTTGGTCAAATGTCTCCTTCACAGAGCGCCCCCTACAGTTTCAGAGAATACCACTGTCCACAGAAAAAAACACTATAGACTTTATATATAGACTCTAGACGATCATAAATCTACTGTTCAACACAAAAACACCAGGTCTGCTCAGTTTGGAGCTCTCTCTGTAAAAGCCTGTTTAAAAGACATTTGTGGTTTTGGCAAGACCTATGACTTGACCCGAGACTTCCAGGGACATTCATCCTATAGCAAGGAAGCTTCATTCACCCCACAACAACTCATTTAGGATCACACTGACTGAAGTTTTGTTAATGTAAAAAGTTGCATTGAGCCCCTTTAATGCATTAATGTAAACCTGTCACAGAACAATGAAGGGGCATCTCCTGTGTTAAAGGAATACACATATTTGTGGCTTTTTTTGCGTCCCAGAGAATGGGTTCTACCGACTGAGCTTAACTTGCAATAGCGATTAAAACAGTCTGTAGTTCACGTCAACAGAACACGTGTGTACACGTGTGTACACGTGTGTACACCTGTGACCCTCGTATACTGCACGATTAATCACAATCACATCGAAACTTCATTTTTAACGGTCACAATTAGAAATTCGCAAAACTGGCAATTTTTAGCCAATATAATTTCCTCTGCACTAAACAAAATCTATGTAAAAACCTGCTGACCTTATGGGGTTAACCTCTACATACGTGTTCTAAAAGTGTGATAGTGATAGTGTTAATGCTTTAAAATGGTTTAAAATGTGCCGTGTGTGAAATTAATTTAACTTTTGAAAACACTATCACAAATATAATCGCAATAATCATCATAAAGAGTGCATCAGTTTTTAAATTATTTTTATTCATATAATTTTTCAAAGCCCTACGCTGCACTGGTCTCACTCTGTTTCTAGGCAACGCCGTCTGAAATGATTAGATCTGGACATTTCTGACTTTTGATGAACCTGTGGTGAAGAAGGAAAGTCTGAGTCTGATGTTAGGTACCTTCACTACAAAAAATGAATATCTAGATTAGTTAAATGAATATTCATCTTCATTTGAGTCGTTTATTCTTCGGCCCCTTTATCAGGCCTCATGTGGCCCCTAATCTTATATCGTTTATTAAAGTTCAAAACTGAATTGAAAACATTGCGGTACCTTCATAGACCCATAGGGGGCCCTGGACCCCACTTGGGAATCACAATTTAATGAAGATTAATATTCTGAATTCAAATCATTTTTACTAATGTAGATATTGATTTTTTGCTTGTGTGTGCGTGTGTGCATGTACAGAGTGTCTGTTGTGTGTGTGTGTGGTTCTGGTTCCATATGAGAGTGTGTGCGTGTGCAGGGTGTCTGTTGTGTGTGTTGTGTTGTGTGTGTGTGTGTGGTTCTGGTTCAGAATGAGCGTGTGTGTGTTGTGTGCGTGTGTGTTGTGTGTGTGTGTTGTGTGTGGTTCTGGTTCAGTATGAGCGTGTGTTGTGTGCGTGTGTTGTGTGTGTGTGTTGTGTGTGGTTCTGGTTCAGTATGAGCGCGTGTGTTGTGCGTGTGTTGTGTGTGTGTTGTGTGTGGTTCTGGTTCAGTATGAGCGTGTGTGTGTTGTGTGCGTGTGTGTTGTGTGCGTGTGTGTTTTATTTTGGGGCCGTCTCAGTTCCCTTCTGCCCTGGGGTGTTCATGGCACTGTGTTCATTTGTGATAGAATAAAGTGCTTGTGCCAGAGGGCCTGATCTCAGCCGATCAACGACTGTATCTGAACTGATGATGATGATGATGATGTTTAAAAGCGTTTGGTGAATAGTCCTCAGGTTTTATATTTATTTGCATTATTTATTTATTTATTTGAATTGTCTGTATGCTGTTTTTAATATTGTACAGCCCATGTTTAAAGGGACTCTGCTTTGTGTAGAACGTGGCTGTTTTTAAAGGGCCCTTTACGCCCCGTGTGGACACTGCATGTATGTGTTTTCTGTTACGACCAACGTGGTGTGAATTACTTTTGGCTTTATGATGTTTTTAAACCAGTTCTAGGGTGTCCATTTTCGTCCGTTTTGAAAATAACAGCTGGACTTTTGTAAGATTCTGATTCAAAAAGTGACATCATCCATCTTAAATAATAGACCCTTTAAAAGCTTGTTCAGAATGCCAGCGTGGAGCAAGACCATGATACACTTTCAATGGAGACATTAGCATCAGCCACAAAATCTCACAAATGAAGATGGTTTTGACAAAGTCCCTCCACTCTCTACATGTAGGTGATGTCAGAGCCTGGGTAGGAAACATTGGTGAATGTACCTCACATTGTATGTTTATTTAATGTACACATTAATAACAGTTAGACTTTTACTGGACAAGTCCTCACAGAAATAGTGTTTTATTGTATGTTCAGGATTATTCTTTCACCACAAACTCTATTTTTCTTGAAAAGCTCTATTTATTGCCACAGTTTGGAGGTTATTTTCAATTTACTTTACCGGGGGCGCAAATGAAGGGCAGAAATAGGGCATTTCGACACTGCCATATTTAAAGGTTGCTGCTTAATTAGCTTTGAGATCTAAAAATCTGTTTTTTCAACTGTTTTTTTTCTCCAGTTGCCTCCATTCCAGAATTCTGAGCACGCTTTAAAGGGTCACTAAGCAGCATGTACAGTCCAGACGTGTTGATCAGTTCTTATCCATGAGTTTTAATCAGTAAAACACCAGGGCCCACTAACTAGCTTTATAGCTGACGTTTTCTTTGCATGATCGTCAACAGGGCTCTGTGTTTTTGAGTTGTTTTCTTCATTTTTCTACTGAATGCTGGTATACTCGACCTTTCTCTATGAGCTTTTTAAGTGCATATAACTATTTTTGTCTCGAGATGATGAAGAAGATGAGTTTAATTGACTTTGGGGACAGTGATGTATTGAGTCTTTTGCATGCGTCTCTACGGGGCTCTCTGTTGTCAGTGCACTACTGTGGGCGGCCTTCTGTATCCAGCAGAAATATACTTTTTTAAAAAGCAATCGTTATCCAACAGGGGGCGCTGCCGTACAACACAAAGCACAGGTAAAAACAGCACAGTTTATATCAGCGTGGTCCTGGTGACGTCAGACAATCTACTCAGGCTCCACTGAACAGGAAGCATTAGGGGTCGTGTTTAGTACCATCTTCCATTTAAGTGGAGACGACTGGGACTAAAAGCAAAATAATTTCAGTTTTTATGAGTAAAATATTTTCAGTTTTTATGAGTAAAATATTTTCAGTTTTTAGGAGTAAAATAATTTCAGTTTTTATGAGTAAAATAATTTCAGTTTATATGAGGAAAATAATTTCAGTTTTTATGAGTAAAATATTTTCAGTTTTTATGAGTAAAATAATTTCAGTTTTTATGA
>JAVQKC010102904.1:0-34652 GCA_036025475.1 Philypnodon macrostomus | reverse complement strand
TCGTTTTTGAGTTATCGCGTTCACAGCTAGGATCTGCGGACGCGGACGCGGACGCGGACGCGCACCGACGTGATTCCATAATATCGGCGACACGCTGTTTTCGCCGATATAATTACATTGCAATCTATTTCTATAGACATGATTTAAAACACAAACAGAGAATAGTGTGGCAATTTCTTTAGCCCAAGGATAAGTAAACTACAGACACAGGGCACTTTATTAATTAGAGCTATTTACATCATTATCATCACATTGCATAAAGCCAATGATTAGTTGTGCACATGTTTAAGACAAACCTACTGTAAGTTTAAACCAAGCCTCAGAATGAAGAATGGTTTAGATATTTTTGTAGTTTAGCTTAGCTGATATTATGCACATTGTTGTTTTTGAGTTTGTAGTTTCCAAATATATGTCATGAAGATGTTAGAAATCCAAATTCAACATTTGATCACAAAAATGAATAATTATTATTCTGTAAAGTTTGTAAGTTCAAGTCATCTGTGTGAGAAGTTGCATAAGCAATTATGGTTGATCCAATTCACAAGATCACTACTGTAAACATGATTATTATTTATTTGTGCCAATTCATAATCACAGAGCTATAGATGAGAAATAATTCATTCATTGAAGTAGGTTCAGATCGTAAAAGGTCACAGAAAGTATCACTTGAATAAAAAGATGCAGTAGAAGAACGGCGGCAAATGAGAGAAAAGACATCAAGGGAGGAGCAGCTGTAGAGATCCATATGTCAGTAATCTAGGGCATCTTTTCAAGCTATAATACCAACTGGTTAAATCCACTAGGGATTGACTTGTGTATGTATGTATATATATATATATATGTATGTATCTGATCATAGGGACTGTGCACATTTACACAAGTCAGGGGTGAAACAGAGGATGAGCGGCTAATGAAGCATTTGAAGTTAGAGCCAAGTTTTACCATACACCAACACAGTCTGACTGTCCAGAGCTCACGGTATGTTCATATTCTCATTCCCTCCGCTGCAGCGCTAGTTAACATAAAGGTTACACAGAGTACAGCTGCTCTGCCAGATTCACTAAGCTGCATTTTTAGAAAGTTGTCCCTGGTCTCTTCTTTCTCAGAAAACAGTGTTGAATGTGTAATGTGTTGTGCAAAACTGAAGCTGACAAACTAACTTACTAAATTTGGTGCCTGCACTTGGTTTGAAACATGTGAAGTTTATATAAGTCAAGGTACTAAAGTTTACTGTCTCTGCACAAAGTATTGTATTTCCAAAATCCATACATTTTATAAGTTACACTACTGCTAAATCAACTCCCTATTTACAAAGAGTGTTCACTATTCTTGCCGTCTACATTAAAGAGGACATTTAGTTTTTATTACACTGTAGCTCCATGTTTGAGTATACCCTGAGTGCTACAGTTAAATAATTTAAAAGGGGCTCACAAATGTTATGTTTTGTTCTTGACAGTTGTGAGTGTGTGTGTGAACATGAACCACTACATTCCACAGAAACTAATTAGTCGGTGGTCTGACAGAGTTGCAAGCTAAGTTATATGAGCAGGCTTCATTGGTCTCTGTGCAGTCAAACAGTGGAGCGTGCTTTGTGCCTTTGTGGTAAACTAACGGACAGATCAAATATTCTGTTGTCTTGTTTGGATTATTATGTTCTACACTGCTTTTCTAAATAAAAAAAATACATACTTTAACAGTACATGTTCATGTAACTTAAGGGCCCGATTGTCTAGGACTCAGGTGAATGTGCTCTTACCTGTGTTGACAGCAGAGCATCAGCATGTTGGTATTATCTTGGAGCAACAGCAGCATTAGCAGTACACCTTTGGCTCGAGTTACTGTGGATGGATTCTCAAGACAGCGGAGTGCCTTCAACACCAAGTCCTGTAGGACACAAAAACAGATCAATATGAAGGACATCATTGTTACAGAACCATTATTGGCCAGGTACAAGAAAACTAACACATTAAACTGCAAAGCAATATCCATGTGAATAGTATTTTTGTGCTCATCACAAGCAAAGATATTCAGGAGAGTTGAATCAGTAAGGGCGGCAATGTTAAATCTATGTCAAAACAATATGAAAATCACTGCGCAATATTAGGCAAATAAAAAAGATAAATATTAATCAAGGGTTAATATATCAGTTACTATTGCTGAGGTCTAGTTATTAATAATCTGTTAACCACAAGCCTCTATGTAGGTAATGTCAGCTGTCTCTGCATCTTATAGTAACACTACATCAGTCCTACCTTAAGCCCTTTGCTCCTCTAGGGAGAATAGGTCATTGATGAGTGTCCCCCATCTCACTCGGTTGTTAAGTAACACTACATACTAACACAAACATGCCATATAGCCTCTTTTGCAACATTGTGACATTTTAGCAAAATGGGACCTGCACCTGGGAAGTTACCTTGAATATTCATAGGATCAGGACATAATAATTGATCCATGGTTATATTAATATGAATGAAATGCATGAAAGTTACATTCTTTACTACTTCTAGAGACATTTTCACTGTGCTGTTATGTCCATGTGCATCTGTATACACATCCCATACTTGTTTAGCTTTCATTAGTATAATGTCATAGAAAATGTAAGATCTTTTTGGTATCAGTATTTGTAAAGCATTAAACATGTGGTATTCTCCTGCAGCAGGTGTTGGGGAAAAATAATAATCTTATAAAAAATGTCTTGTGTAAAACTTAATTAGCTCTGACAGCACAAGGACGATTGCACACACACAGAAATACACAGACACACAACTGAATTTATAAGCCTTCAGCTATTTTACACATCCACTCAGTCAGCAGTAACTGGTTATAAAATGTTTGGACTGGCCAGCATTCATTACCATTGTCATTATCACCACTAGCAGCAGACTCTGGTGATTGTGTGTTCATGTGTGTATGGGGGGAGAACTAATGCAAGGGAATGTGAAAATGTGTGTTTATGAGGCAACACACCAAGTTAATTAATTTCAAAGCCCGGTAGTGTGTGTCTAGCTGATAAGTCCCTCCCCACTACCCATAATGCTTTGCTAAAATAGAAGGCTGCAGCGTGTTGATTTAGCCAATTAGCCTAGATACTGACACAGTATACAAATTAGCGCGGTCGCATGTACACAGACACACACACCCGCTAACATACACGCGCTAACAGACTGAGTTTTGTGTAAACAAACTCTCGGACTGTCTGTCTTTGTGCCAGGGGAGGGGGGGAGGGGGGGAAAGGGGGAAGAAGGGAGGGTGAATGCATATCAGTGTATAATTATAGCAGAGTTGAAGTACTAAGTTTGTATTCTAGTGTTAAATTGGAAATGCTCAATGCAAATAAATTCAGTTCAGAGTCAATTACCCATCCTAGACTCGCGGTGCAAATCAATTTCGTCCCCACTGCCTGCCCAAGATTAGCACTTTCCACAGACAGTATATGGACCGGCTATTTAAAATATATATAAATAAATGATTACTGGAAATTTTGTCTATGCACAGTTCACCAATAGTTCATGGACTGCACCAGAGAGTGAAGTACATACAAAATGACGATTAGAGTGCTGCAATGTTGTTGTTTTCAGAAGAAGTTTGTTTAGATTTCTTTGTGGTTGACAACAATATTCTATTCAGTGATAATTCCACTTAGTTTGCTGGGAATCGAATGTACTGTTTTTACTGTACAATATCTTCATTATTGTCATACTTATCACCATTTAGACCCAAATTGTGATTTTTTTATTTCGCTTATGCTAAATAATCATGCTGAATATTTGTAATTTTTTGATTGCTGCTATAACACGTGATTTGTGGATTCAATAAATTTATTTTATCTAATCTGTAAGCAAAACCACCAGTAACAATGTTAAAATAAGAATATGAATGATAGGGTAGACACGGATTAGGAGAGATACTAGTGCAATGCTTTTTATGAATCTAAATGGAGAGTAGGTCATAGCCCAAGGATTACATTTTCCATTACATTTTGGAGCAGACGAGTGCACTTTTTTTACATTTTTATTATAGTATGGCAAGATGGGTCATTTAATTAAATCACAGAACAGCTTGGCCCTCTCATATATTCACATAGTACCTGGCTTTGAGTGATGCGGTGGGTGTGTGTTCTGGCAGTGAGCAGGGCGGTAGCCAGAGCGGTCAGGAGGTGCTGCTGGACCCTGGCTCCTGTTCCACCCACTGCCTCCAATATGGCTGCAGGGCCACAGACGTCAATCACTGTGGAGAAGACTGCCGGGACGACCCGTGTTAGCCGAGAGAGGGCCTAGAGACACACATAGGTATACACAGACATGAGGAGAGGCAAAAGGAAGATTGTATCTGTGTACTGGAGTTGTCAGGGAGTTGGTTCATTATTTGGCTGGTGGTCAAGAATTGAACTGTACAATTTTAAGTATATAAGGTATAAGTTGTGATATTTCCTTAGCCAATTCCAGTAAAAAACTGACAGTGAAAATAAGTTGACAGTTGCTGCAGATAATGGCACAATTTGAATTTGATGTAATTGTTCATCTTTAGCTTAATCTAGTGAACACTTGGATGTGAAATGTTTTGACTCATTGGGTTCAGTACTATACATCAAAAGCAGTATGATAGCATTTTTGCCATCTTTAGGGGGAAGTGCAATTCACGATTTCAGCATATGTTGTTGTCGCTCCATTTCAAAGTCACCCCTTTGCATATCCAAGAGGCAGATACACTTGTGTATTACTTACAGATATTGCAGTGACTCTGACAGCCTCCACAGTGGAGTGAGTGAAGAGGTACCACAGAGCCGGGCCTGTGTCTGAGCTCACCAGGCTGTGGGCGGGGCCAGGGACACGAGTAGCAATGTTTTCAATCACTTTAGCCGCCATGTGATGAACCACTGGATCATCCTACAAGAAATGAACAGACAAAATCAATCATTCATAAACAACACTGACTAATAAAAGGAAGGAACATGCCTGTTTGTTTGCCAATATTCACACTAACACTAACTGGCCATTTTATTAAGCAGACTTCCTGTAAGTTCAAATAGTCTATCATATTCCATCAAGCAAACAGATTTCCAAATATATCTAGTCAACTGTGTTCAAAAGAATCCTGCTGTTCGTGCTTATCCTGCAAGTTCAAACCAACCATCAGAATAAAACAAATTGATGACTTTGAACCTGGTGTGGTTGATAGTGCCAAGTGAACCTTTTAAAGTACCGTATTTTCCGGACTATAAGTCGCTCCGGAGTACAAGTCACACCAGCCATAAAATGCATAATAAAGAAGGAAAAAACATTTATATGTCGCACTGGAGTATAAGTCGCATTTTTGGGGGAAATAGAGCGCCCTCTTGCAGTTTAGTGTGAAAATAAAATGTTAAATGATATACCGGTAATAATGTGTTAATAAATTCAGACATAAGTCGCTCCAGAGTATAAGGCGCACCCCCCGCCAAACTATGAAAAAAAACACGACTTATAGTCTGGAAAATACGGTAGTTAGAAATAGTCTATGTATTTAGATTTTAAGATACAACCATGTTTAAGTTTTACAATGTGCAGTGGTGAAAATGCATAATTGATGTCAAAAGCAGAATAGGCAACATTAGCTCAGATAACCACTCTTTACAATCAAAGTCTGAAAAAGACTATCACTGAAAACACATGATGATAAAACATGAAGAAGGTGAGCTATAAAACACTCTGGTGGCACTTTGTTATGTACAAGTTCTACCTATATACCTATATAGGTATACATATTTTTAGCTTTTAGGTGATATGAGCATCAGCACTAACAATGCCATTTCTATTTGATTCATCCTATTGTTTTGCCATTGTAGGTTGTAAGCTCCATAAACTTTATTATGAAGATGGCCCTGCAGCCAAAGGCAGAGAGATGAACAAAACCCAAACACAATCACAGAGCTGACAATTAGATTAGCTTTAACACATCACATAAAAAGGAACAGGAGAAGAATATTGTGCATATCAATTAGTGCGTATGTGTTTTGTGTTAGCGCGTACGTCTGTGTGTATACTGTACAACTATCGCTTCTTCAGCTGAGTAGAAAATAGTTTGTGTTCAGACAATAGGCGCTGGCTAATGAAATCTGTGTGGCTGAGGAAATGAGTTTTTCCAGGAACGCCATTGTGGAGAAAGACAGGAAGTGGAAGAGCCGTGATTGCCTCTGTCAGGTTATTATTGTGTTTCACTGTGTTACATCACTCCAACACTACTCTGCCTAGGAATAACACACAATGGAGTCTATTCATGAAGTTAACTACATTTTGGAAAGGTTCATTATAAAACAAAGTTGTTGTATGCACTGGTTATGCAGGTGTTGGATAAGAAAACAAACATACTAGCACAATGACACATTTTCTCATGGGTCACTTTATAAGGGTAGCTTATGAGCATATCACTACAAACTGTGGGTTAAAACGCCTTGTTGATGCGGTGGTCAGAGACTGGTTAAAGATAACAGTAAAGTATTAGCTCAGCTAGACACTTGCTTCAAGGAAAGCAGAGAGCCATTGCACATTATGACAAAACATGAAGCAAGTGGGCTTTATAAGATACAGAATTTACCTAACAGTGACCAGTGAATGTTTTATAAATATGATATAAAAAAGCTTCATTTCTTGACAGTATAACTTTGATTTAATGGAAAAACTGGCAACATTTAAAAGTCTGAACCAAACAGTCAATAAGTAAAGACCATTTAAAACTTTTAACATAGCTAGTCACCCTGCGCTCTGCAGTTGTACAAAGACGTACCTCGCTCGAGCCCTTGGGAACACTAATCAGTGCTCATATCTTAAATAACCAACCCATTAATCCAATATAGGACATCACATTGTATATTCAGCACTAGGGGACCTTGCGTAGCACGACGACATAATGAATCCTCTGGCACCCCTCCGGGATCGACTGGAATGGTGTGTTCCTGCATTCCCCAGGCCGCGCGGGCTAGTTCACTAATGAGCCCACGGGGGAGCACCCAGTGTCTGTGTGTTTAATAGACTGTAGCCCTGCCAGGAACTACACAGGAGTCGGGGAAGGAAGAGAGGCAAAGTGATAGATGGGGGTGGGGTATATCTCTTTACATGTGGTGAGAAACAAGTAGCTCATGCAAGAAACTCAGTCATTACGATGCAGAGGGGAATGCAGGGAGAGACAGAGTAAGTTATTCTCATTATAATTTCTCCAAGTTCATCCCAGAAACACACTCATTATATTATAAGCACTGTCCTACTTACACCTCACATAGCTCCAGAAAGTCAACTCGAAAAGGGGGGAAATTGGCTCAAAATTTTTGTATGATTCAGTTTGCTGTGGCAGGATATATAGGTCACATTCAATTTGTTTTCAGAAGAGTTATCTCATTATTGGATCAATGTTCAGAAACGGTGCAAAATGTGCAATGCTATCAAAATGAGTTTATTTTTGTTGTATCACAAAATAAAAAGTAAGAAATTCTATTTTAGTTAATCTGTATCACAGTCTGGATCCAGGATTGTTTACAGTATCTTACCATTGTGACATAAGCCAACTGCTTTGGGTTCTAGTTAGTAACTATCTTCACCTGGTTTAGCTCCACAAACCTAATATCATCATTACTGAGTCTGTGTTTAGCATGAAAGATGTGGGCAACTTACAACCAATGATGAAATGGTAAAAATAATCAATAAATCTGTGGACATAATACTACAACATAATAAAACTCTCACTTTATATTTTATAAACTGATGTAGATTAACGACATACATTCCATATTCTATCAACTTTTTTCTATCAGTATGTCTTCAAATCTGTCTAAAACAACTCAGCGCCCTATGTGAGATTAAAAATATCAGTCTAAGCTTTTCATCAGGCTTCAACAGGACTTTGTGGCTTAGCAGGCCAGCGGCAACTAGGTGAACTAAATACACCGTCCTGCTTTCTAAAGTTCAGAGATTATTTTAGATTTATCCCCTTTACCTTGGGCTAAGAGCTGGAAAAACCTGTCCGCAGATGAAAAGAGTTAAAAGGCTACATAGATACTCAACTATATGAAAAAGTGGATGTAGAGTCGTCTGATGTGGTTCGCCTCTGTAATTAAAGTTCACACAAGACTGAACACCTGGATCTCAATGAGCAGCCACCCTGACGCCATCTATCATTCACACAGCACTTCTAACACCACTATTAGACACACTTAGAGAGACAGACAGGAAGGCAGCACACAGTTAAGCATTGTGGATGAATTGGGGTGGCATGGAAAATTAAGCAGCTCAATAAGAGCATTTACTATATAAGACCCTATATTGTGTCAGGAAGTTCTGTGGGGGACTCAAACCACTTGCACCAAAAGTAGAGAATGAACAAACCACTACCAAAGGGCACTTGATAAATAAGCACTGAAGAAAATACATTTAAAACAACATTAAATCTTGGTCACACTTTACCTTACAGCACAATGATAATATGGTAATAGTGTGGTAATAAACAGGTAATAATATAGTAATTGTGCTTACAGTAATTTCCAAATAATTGCCCTTGCATTTATAATTGGTAACAAGATAGTAATACAGTATAAGATGTCCTAAAGGTAATGGGTTAGGGTTGGTAAGTGCATAGAAATGACTTGGAAATCAACCATAATTACGATATTGTTACCTGCTGATTATACGATTACAATATACTTACCAAGCTGTAAAGGAAAGTGCTACCAAAATTCGAAAGGTTGCATGACCTAAAAAGCATTATCCCTGATGTAAAAGTTCACACAAAATGCAAAAATATTATGTTTATTTGACCAAAAGATACTTATTTTTGTGAATGCTTTGGATTTGAGGAACTTAAAACTCACTGAGTGTCTCAAAGGTTGGCTCATGTGCAGTGGTCATCCTGAGTTAAAGACACAAGAGTATGACCCATGACTGTCTGTGGAGTCTCACTCTGTTCTGCTCTGCTTTAAGGGAGATAGCGATAAATCATGAATAGGCTCATCACTGTTTTGTGTGTATGAATGTGTCTATGCCTGGCTGTGCATGGAGGGGATTTCACCTTGTGGCCGCTGGCTCCTATCACTATACTAGTGTTCACAGTTCACCCCAGCCGCACAGGCACACCAAGAGTTTTCATCATAGGCAGCAGAAGCATCATCTTGTTCAGGCTCATAAATTATTTCCTGCAGCTCAAGTCTGGCCTGGAAACCTGCCTTTCACTCTGTGCCATCCTCTCTCCCCTTTCTCCAAGTACCACTCTGGCTCTGTCTGTCTCAGCCGTCCCGCTGTGCTACCACCACACACCCGCTCTCACGCCTCTTCTGTCACTCACGCCATTCCCCAATAACCATCACTCCACAAACACAACCACCATCACGTCTTTGGCACCGTGCCCTCTCAACCGACCCCTGCCTGTTGTACAACAATGTCTATGCTTCTCTCTAGTGGTTAACTTGTAAATCAGGAAAACTCTCAACAGCAGCGGAGGGGGCTGGGGTGAACCTGCAGGTCAAAAAACGCATCAAAACCACACTGCCTGGAGCGCAATAGACAGGGTCTCGGCACTCAATCTCAATACTGTCATTCAATAAACAATGTGTGGCACTTGATTTACATTTAGCACAATGCTAGACAAATCATCTCCTTATGTCAAGACACTACACTGCATAAAAAATGCATCAGTGAATATGCAGTCACCAGTGAGAAATCAATAACAATGCAACTGGACATTAATGAATGCAGCTGATGTGAAGTATATATTTATATTCACATCACTTATCAAACATGGAGTCTAAATGCATACAAAAAGGTTACTCAGGTCAACTGGAAGACTGCTAATCTCTGTATAAATTATTTCTGTGTAGCATTAATTAAGTCTATAGAATATTTGTTTAGTTTTTGAGTGGTATTTGAAATGTGATCTACCATTAAGACTGTAAGTTAGAGTTTCATGGTCTTCAGTTAAATATCTACATCTATTCACATACATATAAACTACTATTAGGTCACTGCTGCATTATTATATGAATAAACCAACCTGTTGAAGCAGAGGACTACATCAGTTGCAAATAAATCTTAGTATATTGTCTGTAAATTAACAATGACAAATGACCGCAGGATCTTATTGGTAACTTTGACAAGTGTAATGCCCTTGAGACCGAGTTAGACTAATAGACAGCTGTGTAATATAATGGAAGTCTCCTTATGAATGGGAGACAGGGCGCAGGGAGCAGTGGGACAGCAGGCAGAGAAGTTGGGTTGAAGATGAGTGTCTAGTCCCTAAGGCTGTATTGTGTGTGTCCGTGCGTGTATGTCTGTGTGTGTCTTTCCGTCAGTGCACTCTCACAGCTCAATAATGATAAATAAGTCAACCTCCCCTCTCCTCTTCTCAACCCCTCTACCCGCTCCTGTCACACACACCCCTCACCCCCCACCGCACTCCCAGTGGTAATGAAGCAACAGTAGGTACTAGCTGACAACTGTGCAGACCACGGTTTCATCTATATTCATTCTGCTATCGTGGCTGGGCCCCCGCTCCAGGACCCCGGCGCCTACCTACGAGACACACAAAATATCCAGCCACTGCTTTTTTGTCTGTTTACTGTCCATCTCAACTGTCCACAAAATAGAATTTCTACAGTGATTATAGTGTTATTGCATTATTTAGATATTTAGTCAAAAATGGTATGGGTCATAAACACACAATGCTTCCAGTTACCAGGTGTATAATTTGAGCAATAGTTAAGGTTAGGTTAGGTAATGTAATTTCTACAGAATTGCAGACATTGCATCACATTACACAAAAAGCTAAACGTATTGTAATAATGTGATGGTCTTCCTTCTGACATAAATGTACCGAAATGTGTCTGATTGAAACTGTGGTATCACGCTCAAGATGTAGTCTTGAATCCGTATTCAGACCAAAGATTAGGCTTGGTGTAGACTTTGTTTAGACCTGGTTTAGTCTTTGATTTGAGTTTTGATTAGTGAGTCCCAGCCTTTAATGAATTAGAATTGGACTTTCACAGTGTCTACGTTAAGAAAATATAATCAAATGTATCGAAAATCAAAATTCAACATGGTTATAGCATATAGTAAGCAGAATCACTTATGACTCTGTTGTATAATAGAATATAATTACAAAGAAGAGAAGCGCTGGATAGCTGCCTGATTGTCTGTACTGTACCTACTGTAAGGGTACGTCTGGGGGGCCCTAATTGCTGAGGTCAGGCTGCTGAGCACTAAAGGCCTATGTTTGATGCAGGTAAGTGTGTGTGTGTGTGTGTGTGTGTGACTGCTCTGCATGCCCTTGACTTGCAGCTGGCAAACAACGCTTTAGGCCCCCACAGCTGCCTCATCATTACTGTTCACAGGGTTCCCTTCATACACACAAACACACACAAACACACACAAACACACACAAGCGGTGCGAGACGACTTAGTCACAGCTACACAAAAACAGACATACACAGAGACACTCACCCCTTCCCGCAGGCTCCTCATTAAGCCGGTGTAGGCGGCAGCAGGAACGAACCACAGTCCCTCTGGGGAGCCTCTCTTCTCCTGCTGATAGAGAGACATAGAGAGGCATAGAGGAGGGTGAGAGCACAGAGGAGGGGCGGTGGGGCACAGCGGGGCAGGGGCAGTGGAGTTACGGAGCAGGAGGAAGGAATCAGAAAGATATAGTATGGACCAGATCCAAGAGGAGAGAGATAAGGGAGAGGAATGGTCCAGGAAGGGATTGGAAGCAGGGAACAAGAGGACTTATGAGTTTTAATTACTTGATTACCATCCCAGTTATACTAGACTGTATAATAGGATGCTCTATCTTCATGTGGGAAATAGGGGAACTGGTAATTATATAGGTTCCACCCAACTGTAAATGGGAAGTAATACACTATCGTCTACATATGACCAAACTGACTATTCCAAAACAATCAATGAACCATACCATCATGAACTTTATTTACAAATATGCAAAATCACTGCTGATTTGTCAAGCAACACAGAATGCACAACTGAAACATGAAACTTTATGAACTAACTAACACAGAGACCAGCAGACTTTTATATTTTACTAAATTTCAACAAATATTTTCTGTTATGAAGCATGCTCTGCTCTATTGATGTAGTGCTAAGCTTTAGGCTATACCTAACCTTGAGGACGAAGACAGCACTGGAGGCTATAGCTAATCGTTGTCATTGACTGCTGCTGCAGATGAAGAAAAAGGCAAAGCAGGTGATTTTACCTGGGGACAATTAAAGGAGCACTCCATAGTACTTAGATACAACCACATCCTGTCAGAAGGTCACAATGTATGTTGGAGGGCTGTAGTAAATAACAGTATGATACACTGGTGCTAACCTTTTTATTACTTGAAATACTGACCATATATACCATCATGTTTAATGGAAGTATAGTACTTGTGTAAAAGTGTTAGGGGAAACTGGAGTGCCCATAGAAAACCTACGCAGACACAAGAAGAACATGCAAACTCCACACAGAAGGCTGCCTGTACTGGGAATCGAGAGTGCTAACCACTGTGCCACCGTGCCTCCCTATGATGTGATATGTAATACACAGACACATTTTTTGATCTGCTGCCAGCCAGGAGACGTTTAAGATCACACAATAACATTGGTTTGAATTTGAATTACAGTCAGTACAGTCAGTCAAATTCGGTGAAGGTTGGGGTTATATCAGAAAGACATGCCACCATGATATAATAACTAAAAATAAAAAAATATTAATGAATACTGATCCCCAAACTAGGCCCACACTGTCGTACCCGACAGCAAGGTGTATATCGGCAAAACAGCCCCATACATCTTCCCCATCTTCCCACCAACAGGTACCTTAATCAGACATTGCGTGATTTCTAAGGCTTTTTATATTGTTAACGAGCAATTAAGAGGCCCCGCCACCAAACAATGACAAATATGGGAAAGGTCTATTTGACTTTTTTGATTTGTCTGAATGTTTGTGAAGAATGTTTTTGGCTTCTCTTCCTGTTTGTTGTAGTGTGGGGCCACAATAATATTTTATGTTGGGTACAATGTGGAGAATCACTGAACCAAGTTTCATTGCTCTCTGCCAAAGTAAGTGTGTCCCATAGGGGTTAAAAACACAGGGGCGCTATTGAGATTTTGTTTATGTTCAGCAGGATTAATGGCTTAAGTAAAGTGCTCCAGGGCAATCATTTGTTAATTAATTAATTAATTAATTAATTAATTAATTGTCATTAATTGTAGAAGTACCATTGTCAATATAGTTATATTGGCGAAACAACAAACTCAATCCAGTTTGGCGTCTTCATCATATGCAATTGTCCACAAAAGAGTTATCACACATAGGATCTGCGGACGCGGACCAACGTGATTCCATATTATCGTTGTTTCGCCAATATAACTATATTGACAATGGTGTTAATAAAAAAATTAGATAAACAAGTTCCATGGTGCCAGGAGAATAATGAGTGTGATCAAGTAGACAGATTGATTTTTGAAGGTTATCCGTTAGCCTTGTAAATAAAGAGTGAATTAGCTGCTCGGTAGATTGAGGTGAAGCACCTTGTCTAATGAAGCCCCCAGTCTTTATCTGACATCAATCTTCTGTCATTTTCAGGGTTATTGAGTCAATTTGTTTTCCAAATTCACTTAAGTCAATATAATAATGATTTGAATTAGTTTGTCAGTTCCCTATAAAATTGCTTTAAAATGTATTTCCTCTGACATACCAACTATATCAAATTAATTTCACAACTGTAGACAAATAGGATACTTAGATCATTTGCATGACCAAATCCAATCATAAAACACAATAATATGCTTGAATGTGTCACATCTTGTCATTGAGGTTGTACCTGTGAGGCGATGAGGAAGAGGAACTCCCCGAGTGGTGGCAGCAGGAAGTGCTTGACTTTGCTGTTTCTCAAGTTCTCCCTGAGCAGGTCTGTCAGAGTCGTTACAACCTACAAAGACAGAGGGAACATCTCAGTAAACAAGGCTTAGGAGACTCTTGCAAATTAAAAATCCAGTGTAATGAAAAAACTTGGTCAGACTTTACATGAGTTTGACAACTTTGTCTAAATTCATTGCGGCAGAACCACATCCACCACAGTTTTCCTAATAAAACAGTGTGAAGGTGGAGGCAGGTGAGAGAGCTGCCTGACTGAAAATACAAAGCACATGCACATACACAAATACATTCCCTGGCACCTGTATTCAGAGCAATGAGTATATGCATAAACAACCTGGTTCACTAAATCATGCAATCTGATGCACTTGTAATGCGCGCTCCACACAGAGATAAGTATATGCAGACAGCCTTGCTGCCTGGCTGCTTCCTGGCATTAGCATTACTGCCAGCTTCCACCCTCTGTGATCTGATGTGAGTTCCCTCACTCCTCCACTCTCTCTCTCTTCTCTAACTTGTTTTTGCATACATCTTATTTCCGTCCTGCTGATATTGTTTCTATACTTTTACATCCACTTTGAATTAGTCTCTAAAACAACATGCATCATTTCCAATAACTTTCTTCACAGTTGAATTGTTTATTGCTTAGCTTCACTCCCTGTCTTTGTCCTGTAGATTTTATAATTTGGCATGTCCACTCTGTGGGACAGCCCATAAATGCAAATCTGTAAAGCTGTGCTACCAGATAGCTAAACCTATCATTGTTGTAACTGAAACTATTAATTTCTGCCTACATTTAAAAATCCACATAGACACAAACTGTGCTTTGCATCGCCCACTCTGCTGTCACTCTTCCTCTCTCTATCACCCAGAGCTAAATCCACTAATAACATGAATGGCTGAGTGGTTTGTTGAGATTCTGGGATGTGTTTGAAAACCAGTCACGCAGCTGCTATCAGGAAGAAAGTGCTGAAAGGCACCGCTGTGCAACGAGCTGAAGTAGAGAGGCAAGCATCAACACACACATACACATAATTACTTCCCTCTAAACACATCATCATTATTTTTCCATTAGATCAATTAAAACCAGCCAAATCGAAAATTAAAATACACAGCAATGTGCAGACAACTGTGTACTTAGTAACAACATTGTCAAGAGAGTTGAGTTATAATGTAATATAATGCTATTTCAGTTTAAATGCCAAACCAAAACATAACCAGTATTTAACCAAGTTATCAAGTTGGCAAAGTGTACCTGTGCTTTATGTAAAACATATTAAGAGGCTAACTGCAATTTAAATACAAAATATATTTAAATCCTTGCTATCATGATTAGAAGACCTAGGGCAGTGAGATGCAGGACTATCCCACTCCTTCAAGGCTCCAGTCACAAGGTCATCATTGTGCCTTTCTCAAGACCAAATACATTGAAAGTTGTGTTAGCAAGTGAGTCCTGTATGCTGTTGTACAATATTATTTTAAATATGCACTAAATAGTCTAATTTTGGTTTAAGCAGCTTTAAGTTTTCTTAGGTACAGAAAATCCAACATTCAAAGAGACTATACTTTTTAACACACCGTGTGCCATCTACAAAGCAAGCATTATGTTGAAATAAGCCAACATTGCAGTTTCTGTGAAAAGGAACAGCAAATGACTGAAAAACACAGAAGAAAGGACAGTTAGAGAAAGTTGGGCACAAACAGAGCCAGGTATGTGTGTGTGTGTGTGTGTGTGTGTGTGTGTGTGTGTGTGTGTGTTTGTGTGTGTTTGTGTGTGTGTGTGTGTTTGTGCGTGTCTGTGTGTGTTTGTGTGTGTGTGTGTTTGTGTGTGTGTGTGTCTGTGGTGGAGTAAACGAATGAAGCATATAGCAGTTACCATGGTAACTAAGCCCAACCCTGACACTCCAATCAGTCGGACTGCAGCAGGAGCACCCCTGCTGAGAGGCGCACACGGCTGCACCAAACTGCTTTGTGAGGACAATCATCTCCACTATTTATTCTGCCAGCCTTCACTCTCTCTTTACAACTAATGTGGAACTATAACAAAAAAATGTAACCCTTAAAGAGTAAGAATTTCTGGAGCTGCGGACTTACTTCAGTGATTAAATGTTTTGCCAGACACATATCCCTGGAAGAGCACACAGTTTCATCAATGTCTATCATTAGTGGAAGTAAGAAAAAATAAATGACGTGCTTGCTCGATTAAATACACAGGCCCCCTGCTGAATGCACACAAACCTGCCACACAAATAGATTTTGCACTCACTGCCTGCATGTCTATAGACTAACAAACCGCTTTGTCTTTTTTGTCATCCCATGGTAAATTATGGAAGGAAACACACAAGAAAAATATTCTCAGACTTGTCTCTGACTACAATTGCAAAAAGGATTGCTATTCTAGTGTCGGACATTTTATAAATTGGACTCAGCAGCCTTAACCTTACCTGCAAGATTAATTATCAAAAAATACATATTTTACTACATTTTACTGAAGAAAGAATACATGACAAATATTCTATGTGTGGAAACATGTAATAGAAAACCTGACACACAACTAAACAAAGTATTGTTGTATTGTAAAATATGTCATAACATAAATTGAATTTACAAAACAAGCCAACAAGATAACTGTGTAACTTTGACCTGTCTATCTCAAGTTCTTTAGTGCCACCGGCTGGTATTTCTGTGTACATACGTAATGAAAAATAATACGGTACTATAATTTTTTTACAAAAAAAAATGTTTCTGATGTACAAAGTCCTGGTGTAAAATAGTGTAAAATAATTATATTGCAATGAATAATACTTAAGATTGTAATACTGACAGTAAAATTTAAATTGGAAGTACGCTTGACATTTGTGGTGTATACTGCCATCTATTGGTTTATATAATTACTGCAAGCACAAAGTCTTTTGATACTTTTGATTGTGCTTGCTGAGAGCCTAGAAATATATTTCTTTTTTTTTTCTTTATTATAAACTATTGTGAACTACCTGACTAAAAAGCAATAAGTAATCAGTCTATACTCTAACCCAAACTCATTAGGGAACATTATAATACGTCATAATACGTGTTGCAAACCTCAGTGACAGGACAATCCTCTCTAAGATCAGTACAGTGCAGTGCCAGAAGCCCCATTACTCTAAGAACTTTGCTTCTCCTGAAAAAACATTACATCTGTATTAGGAAAACAATTCAGATGTTTGGGTAAAATACATGCAAGTATCATTTAAATGCCATGAAATTTTAAGTATATAGAGTACTTACACATCCCAGTTAAAAGCCTGTCGTAACTGCTGTGTCAGCAGTGGGAGCTAAATGTATGAAATAAAACAAAACAAATACAGTAAATATACTCACATCTTTTTTCACAAAGGTATTACATAATCTATATATAATGCAACATAATGTATATTATTACCAGACTGGAATGAATTAGCCTGTTAGCAATATCATTATGTCCAACAACACAGCAGAGGTAGCACAGCAGGTTGAGTCTTGAGCGGGGAGTTGTGGAGGTAGCAGGGCTGGAGACGACAGAAGTGGAGGAGGGCTGTTCTTCAAAAAATGAACAGATTTGTTCAAGAAAAGTGCTCCATCCATCGTCACTTAGAGACAGCAGCTTTTCAACTGATCACAACAGAAACAACAACAAATAATACAGTACCTACTCAAAGCTAACAAAGATGCTGAAAACTGACAAAAGATTTATGTGACACAATACCTGAATATGCTGGAACACAGAGGGTTTTCGCATCAAACCGTACAGGAGGACTCTTGATAATCTAGAGAGTAGTTATACAAGTCGGTTAGTGATGTTGATCTCATGGCACGTTCATTTGCTCTTGTTCTAGACCGGTTTCTACACACACACACACACACACACACACAGTTATAAACAGAACTTTACCTTAGGGTTGTCCATGATGGGTGTGATGCTGAGGTCAGAGTCAGTGAAGAGGAGAGCTTTCACAGAGGACAAGATATCAGTTCCAGCAGTAGGCTAAGAGAAGATTAAAAATTATCAATTTTAGACAATTTAAGAGTTCCCCAAATAGCATAGTATTCTCAATGTAAAACATCTATGATTTACTAATAATAACTATCATTACTATAAATAACTATCTAGTAGCTTGTGGTATTTATAATAATAATAATAATGCATTAGTTTTATACAGCGCTTTTCTCAAGACTCAAAGACCCTTTACATTACATTACTCATTCACTCCACAGTCACACCCGGTGGTGGTAAGCTACTTGTGTACCTGGGGCACACTGACAGAGGAGTCTGCGCCTACGGCCCCTCCAACCACCACCACATTCATTCATTCATAGCCAATGTGGGTTAAGTGTCTTGCCCAGGGACACAATGACAGCGTGTGCTTGGACGGGGACTCAAACCACCGACCCTCTGGTTGAAAGGCGAGCGGTTGAAGGGCGAGCGGTTGAAGGGCGAGCACCTACCGACTGCACCACTGCCGCCCCTGCACCACTGCCCCTTACCTGAAGCCCAGCTGTAGTGTTACATTCTGAGAGACTAGGGTTCTTCCTGGAGTTGGAACAAGAACTGAAAAAAGATACAGTAAATATATACTCTACACTAGTATGCTGTATTCAAGTTTTAATTGTTGACCATAAACAGTTAAATACCTGAGCAGAAATATTTCCTCGGTATTGTCCTCATCCACACCTTTTTTTGGTCTGAGACCTGATAGACTCTCTGGCAAAGGGGAAATCACAGCATACTGTCATAATGCAGACACACTTGAGTATAGAACATATCTTATGGGATTGTGCATATTTATTTATTACCTAAAGTGATTGACTTATTAGTATGGTGATCTTCAGCCAGCTTGTCTTCTTTTCTTTCACTATTGTCACTGGCACCGGTCTCTTTTTGTGTTGACATGACACTTAGTTTGGGAGGGTCTGTTTTTTGGCTCCTAGTATTTTCATCACATTGGTAAACATTTTCAGAAGTTTGCATTAGATTCCTGGAGTCTCTGTGTCGTGGTAAGAGGTTTATTGAGCTGTTATGCTGCTCATTGGTTTGACCTTCAGAGCAGAGTGAATCAGTGATATACATTCTGTGAACACAACAAAGTAATTGAAACCATGTTAATCAAAACAACAATAAATGTGCAGTATTTAAAGCAACTAAATAGTTTCTGACACAGTAAGGTGAACCAATAGACAGGCTTTCAAATCAATTTGCCATTGAAACTGTAGAAAAAGTCAACAGGACAACATACATTTCACTTGCTGAGCACTCTGCCTCGCTGTCATCAACGTCTTCCTCAGTCACATCATCTTCCTCATCATTCTCTACCTCCTCTTCCTCCTCTTCCTCAATAACAGTGTCACGCGCTTGTGACCAGAAAGAGTGGTGCAACAGCTCTGGCCAGTCCATCCTAAATTATAAACAAAAATGTGTAAACAATGTAAATGTCAAAAAGAATAAATCTGCAGAACAATCACACAAATGCAGTGATGGCAAATGAGTCTTAGCAGTAAAGCCCAAGAAGTCATTGTGTATTTGATCAAATATCTGGAAGCTTTGTGCAATGGGAATAGTTTGTCACACATTATTTTAGTATTTATGAATGATTACTTTAAACAGTAATATGTGCTGCAACATGCACGGCACTTGCCTTTTAGAAGGATCTTTGTTGAGCAGGCCCTTGAGAATATTTGAGAAGTCGTCAGTGGGAGAGCATCCTGAAGCAACTAAAATAAAAAAAATACAAACAGTTTTTTGTATCTTTTAATTTAAAAATAAAATGTATTTGGGTGCATTACCTTGTCTGGGAGGTGGAGGTTCCTCGTGTAAAATCATTTCTGTCAATTCAGCATTACTATCAGAAGAAAATGGAGGTTTGCCTAAAACACAAATAGATGTTAGTTGGAGATACAGGATATGATATACTGTGATGTTTTACTGCATTGTGCATAGTCCCAGCCCATATGACATAACAAGTGTCTGTACCAGTGTACATGTAGTAGAGTATACAGCCCAGGGCCCACAGGTCAGTGCTCATGTTGGTTTCTGAGCCCAGCAAAACCTCTGGAGCTTTATAAAACAAAGAACCTGAAAAAAACATGACGTTTAGACAAAATAATAACGACACACAATATTGTATTTTATATTAAATTAATATTATTAATATTGATTTTTGTAAAATTGTTTTAGCTGACCTTTTATTTTGGTCCTCATTCTGTCAAATTGCTCTGATGCATCTCTCTGTACTGAAATTTCAGATGTAGAAAGCAAAGAAAAAAAATCTTCCAGGGTCTCACCCTGAGCCTTGGAGTGGCAGAAGTTACCAAATTTTAATATACCACTTCCATCCAGCAAGATCTGTGAAGACAATATATTCATTTTTAAATACAAATACGTGCATGTAAAAGTTATGCAAATACCATAACGAGAGAAAGATTTTAAAACCTTAGCAGGCGTCAGGTCAGAAAATATCACTCCCATTTCATGGATATGATTTAATCCTTGGACAAGACCCCATCCAAAACTCCTCACTACATCCTCTGACAGATATCCATCTTGGACAACAACTGACTCCAAAGAGCCACCTGACGCAATGACAGAAAAAAGGTACAAAATAAACATCATATAGCTGTGATTGTTATAATCTACTGCATGAAACTATCTCACCTGTGCAGAGCTCCACCACTAACCAGAGGTGGTTGCTGGTTTCATACCACTCATAGAAAGATACAATATTGGGATGCTCTAAATCATGGCTAAGACGCACCTATCAGAGAAAAAGTGGGATAGTAAGTACAAACATTTGAACATAAGAATTATTACAACTTATACAGAAAAACAAAATACATATTAAAAGCTGGTAGGCATACGTGGTTGGTGATCTCTGGTCTTTTGATTTTGTCAGAACAGACAATAGCTGAATAATTGAGACTGCCTTTCCTTCTTCCTTTGTAGACCTCTGAACTACTGCCTGATCCTAGTTTCTCATACAGAATAAAGTTCTCCATCTAGAAAAACAATGAGAGAGATTACAACGTTGATTTTAACCATAGAGGGTAAACAAGGGGTAGTATTCACTGTCAATGAATACAACCCAGAATGGATGTCAAATGTAACTTCACAGGTGTAAAACTTTTATAACGATAAAGTTACTTGCTACTGTTATGTGTTGGTTTTACAAGAACCTATCTAGACATTAAATCAGACTACTGCTCTTTCTCTGCATCTCTTCTAAACAGTTTAAGGGTCAATGATACTGTTAAAAAGCTCAACATTATTTCCAAAACTGCAATATTTTAAGTAATTTACCTCGAAACAAGCGCTTCTTCACGTTTCACATCCCGCTGTTTGTTACCGGAAGCGCGATGGATCACGGGATTCCTTCAAAATAGGTGTGCATGGTCTTTAATCACGTTTAGAGTTAAATTTTCACGTAGCAAATTGAATTATGAGACAACATGATTGAGTTTAAACATACTTTCATAAACTTTTTAGATAGAAAACGACACATACGTACAAAATCATGGTTTACATTTTTGATCACATTAACCGCCACCCACCTTTCCCAAATGGACTAAACCATCGTTGCTAGGATACGAAAGTGCAACAAACACCACACACACACACACACACACACACACACGCGTGGAAAATCATTTTGTTGTAATGCACATGACACGAGGTACTGCAAAGTTTTATTAATGTCGTTTCATTATTTTTATTAGCTTCTACTAAGCTGCAGGTCGCACTGGACAGTTGATTTGGTAAATGTCAGATTTCTCAGGCAAGGCACCATTTCCTGAACATTTTCAATCAGATTAACCTAAAATGTATTAGCCTATATACTGCTCTACATTTATTAATTTTCCAACCGAGAAAAATCTTACAAAGTTAAAACACAAGTATTGTAGTAGTTGTCATAAATTGGCTTCGTGCATCTTAATTATTTAAAAATACGTTGTCTCGATTAATACATATGCCCCGTATAGTGTATTTGGATTAATACACTGGCAATTTTACAGCGTAACGACTATTTGGCCAAATTATTTTTTTATTTTGAAGTAACGCCGACAGGAAGTGTCCTAATGCTGTGTGTGTGGTAACTTGTCTAGCGCCGCTTTGTTTGAGAGTGAAGCGCTCAACACTAAACACAGAAGTCACAAAGTCCCATGTGAACACGACAGATACAAGCGAAACTAGATTGAAACTTGTATCACATCGTTTCCATTGTTCGCGTTTTTACTGAATGTGGAGACTTTTCACATCACCTGCCTGACACCGGACAGAGGTGAAGCACTGGAGTTATCGGTACCCCCAAAAGAGAAAGCGGAATTAATCTGAAAGCTCGGGGGATTTTCACAGTCTGCAGGGTAAGTCTTTTTGTCATGAACGCATGGCTGTGTCCCGAGGTATTAACAAACTGAATAATGCAGCAGGTGTTTCACAACTTGTTGCAACTCGATGCATCAACCATTCTACCGTGGCAGATCTGTACATTTTACTTAAAAATTAAATCTGGGCAATATGACGTTAGCAGCCGTCCAAACTTTAGCAATGAGCATCATTTGCATCCCGTCTACAGAAGCTTAATATAGTTACAGTTTTCTTTGCCAACTAGCAGCATATGATCTGTGGTGACACACTGGACCTTTTTGCTTTTAGCACAGCCACTGTTGATGTGAGGGGTAGGTTCAGTGAAAAATTGAGTCTCGTTTGCACAAAACAAAAATTAATTTACAGTTTTGAAGCTATATCAATAGATTCAACACAATGTAGGAGTTGTAGTAACTCACTCTTTTCTTTCTATATGGGCCATGATGATTTTTTTATAGTAGCCTATCATGTTTTTAATAATATTTATTTTGGAACTGCATGTTAATTGGTCTTTGCTCCTTTGGCTCTCTGCATCTTTATGGCTCCTCGACACAGACATGGCCTTGGATAGTTCTAGAAACCTCATTAAAAGTACACAAACATGCTAAAGGTTATTTTTATGGTTGCCAGCTGCAGTTTCAACATAATTGCAGAAAATAATTCAGCTTACAAAATCGCTATATAGCAATAGTAAAAGTAACTCATACTAATTGGTCAATTGTACATAATTCCCATTTTATTTCACAAGAACTAGACACATTTGTGGAGAAGGGAGCTTGTTTTTACTGACCTTTGGATGGGGTCTGCAACATGATTGACTTTTCACCTCTTCAGAAAAACTCATTGTTGGGTTATTGATTCTGTCAATCCTGGATAATAGGAGGTTTTTCTTTCACACTGATTATATTTGTGTTGAATTGATGAATAGTACTTGACACACCGTAAATAAAAGTCTTGGCTAATGTGTTAATAAGTTGTGTCAGCCTATGTTGACATAGCAGCTCTTGGTAGATGCTAACACTGCCACTAATAAATGAGTCCTATTTCTCATAGTCATAGTCTATCAGATGTTTTATTGTTACTTAGCATGCATGTCTTTATTTGAGTGGATACATTATAGTAAGCATTACAACACTCATGGCTTAATGCAAGGACAAACCATTCAGTCGCTAAAACCAGGACAATCAAGTATTGTTAATCTATATATTGACTGTTAAAGTAGTCAGCAGCAGATGGACCAGAGGCTTATAGGACACTTCAGCACAATGGCATCACAAAACCATCACATCAGATAAATTCTCTTTGTGTAACTATAGCTTAAATTTGGATCCATTTCCTTGAAGCAAAGCTAAATGAGATTATATGTAGCAACACATTAGCTTGTGTGTGCCAAGAAGAAGTTACAGTGAAAGAAATGTTATCATCTTTGACCATGTATTCCCATGAAGTATTGTCCTGGAGTCTGTCACAGATACTAGTTAGTCGCAGGGCTGACACGGACACAAATCCCCCCAGAGCACCTAGAGCGCTCACAATCAGTGTGTGTTAGTTATGTGCATGTCAAGCTTTTCGAAATGCATACTTCCTGTTTGAGCAAAGACTGGTGCTGTTTTGGCAATACCACATTGAAGCTTAGTTTCTGTTTATATCAGGCCTACTGACTGTTATGTGGTGTTAATTAAACTAAACAATGGCTTACGTCAAGTTGGATGTCATAAGTGATAACAGGTTCTCAAGACAGGTTCTCAAACAGCAAGTCTGACTCTTCTGAAGCCATATATTTTGACTGCCTTGTTACCATTAGCAACAGTGTTTGGTCATTGCAGATGTGCTGTACTCCTCCACAATGGAAACCGTATGACCTAAATACTTCCCACAAAAGGCCTTTACTCTGCTGCTTGTCCAAGATTAGGTGAAATAGTATAAAGAGTGCTACTGTAGAGTAAAGTAACACAGGTTGTGGTGCACCAGCCCATGAAGATAAACTGTACTGTCTAATTTTAGAAAGTAAAGCAAGTTCCTGTTCGGATCTGGTCCGGAAGCAGGCTTTTTTTATGCAGCTGCGCAATTTTATATACAGATTTTCAGTATAGACATGTTGCACGGGTTAAAGGTCTTTCTTTTGAGATTGAGATCTACTCATTTATTGGAAACAACTTGTACCTAATCAAGTGACCCTTGTATGGTCATCTGCTTCAAGACTCAGAGAGAGATTTATTATTATTTAATTTCTTCTCAAACCAGTCTTATACCACAACTGCTCACTAGATTTCTGCCTTATTTTTGTATCATTCTCTGAGATTGTTTTGTGTGAACAATCCAGTAGATTATTGGTTTCAGCAGGTTCGTCTTGAACATCACTCAGTTAGGACTAACTGCAATGAGGCTTAAAGAATAGATATAGAGTTATTTCAAGCATTCTCCTTTCTGCTGTATTTTTCAGGTTTGTTGCTCTGACCTCCATCATCTGGGCGCTTGGGGGACCTCACCTGCTTTGCTCCGCTCAGGTCTAAAGATGCCCTTCCTGGTACGGGATGTTTGACCTCTCAGTGCCAAGCTGGACCCGTGGACCTTGCCTCCCGACACCTGCTCCTTTGCCCCAACCCCTCTTTGCTTAGCTCAGCTCAGTCCTGGACCCCAGCTGGGTGCCACAGAGGAGGAACAAGAGGAGTTTGTCAGTGAGGCAGGCTTGCCAGCTGCGCTCCAGGACCTCACCAACCACAGGGATGCTGAGACCATCACTGGTAAACATTTATTGATTCATTTGGCATTCAACTCATATACTGTGTTTAGAGTCAAATGTTGCCCAAGTTAAACAAAGATCTTAAGAATTGTTTCTGCCTCTTCAGTGCCGTTTCTTCAATAAAAAGCATACTAAGTTGTTGTTGTATAGGGTGTTGCTGTGTGGAGCTGTGAGAAAGTACCATTTAGTGACCCTTTAATGTAACATCCGGTCAGAGGCAGCTCCAGGGGACTTAGCTTTGAGCAGAAGCAGCAACATGTGAAAGCGAAAAGCTCCCAGTGGACTCACTCTGTCACTGACTGAGAGGGACTAGACACTGATGTTTTGTCTTCAGTGAACAGACAAAACAGAGCTGTTATGTTCATGAATTAACAGGACAATGTCCACCACACAAGAGTTCACTGAATCAAAAATAACATTCCCCAATCTGGTTTGATTCTTTGCTGTTTTTGTACCTGGCTTTTGTGCAGATACCTTCAGCCTGATGTTGACATAACACTTTTGATTAACTTCAGGTATTTCTCTGCTTTTAGAAAATGGGTATTTTTGATCTTTTGGGTCACAGTTCACTTTTCAACACTGAGGTGTACACTCACTGATCCTACCTTGTTGTTGACCCCAGAAATTGCAGCTAATGACACTGTCTGCTTCTCCAATGGCACAGTGTAATTGGCATCTAAAAGTAGGTCATAGCCAGCTTGATTGACATGTACAGGTCATCAGCATGTGAGACAGAGAAATGCACACAGTGTGGCTGTTTACTTTTGAGGTTTTAAAGAGATCTTGTTGTCAAAGAAAAAGCTGTATGTCATTTCCTCCAGGTTTGTGTGTACCCATTTAGTTTTATGCAGCCTTTGAATATTTGAGACTGTTTGTGCTTGGCACTGCACAAGATCTACGGGACCTTTTATCCCATATTAGGCTATCACCGTTGAGTGCACTGACCTCTCTGAAGCTTTTCCCGTTGTTCCTGTTGTTTTCTGTTGGATTGCCAATCCATAAAAGAGGCCCACCAGAAAGGAACTGAGCACTTATAACCAACACCAGTCAGTTCCTTTGATTCAATCCAAGTACAGGAAAAGTTCCACCTTAACAATCAGCATTTCCCTCAATAGAATAGACAGTGGCAGGGAGTGCCTGAAATGTGACTTTATTGTAGCATGTAAACACGTTATAGTGTAAATATTGTGTGTGTACCTCTTTAAATCTGACAGTAGAGATAATAATAAACTTACTGGCCACTTAGATTTATTTACCTAGCTCATGAGTTATTAGCTAATCACAAATCTCTTTGCATCAAGCCAATAAGTCACATACAGTTCAAGATAAACCTAAACTAAAGTTCAACCCAATACCAGATTTTGGTGAGGGTGAGCTATAGCAGCAGAAGACCAAATCAATTACCATGTTTTTATTAGTTACAATGATTACCTAACAAAATGGCCAGTAAGTGTTTGGTTTCTTGCATCAGTACTGCCATCTGTTGGTGTTGTGTTGAAACAAAGCCAATTAATTTACACTAACATGTCCACAACATTAGCCATCTAGTATAACTTATCTTGTCTCCTAACTCTTGCATGTTAAATGTTTCACACAATGGCAAATAGCTGTGTTGGGTGTGTGTATCTGTGTATAATGCCATTAATCTGGTGGATGAATGGACACAAAGAGCTGAGCTGAATAGACCACTGCCACCAGGAAGTTCCTAGCTGTTAGGGTAGTTCTCTGTGGTTACCAACCAGTGGTGATGTAAAGGGGTGAGTAACAGGGCGCCTATGCTTGGTATGAAAGGAACCCAAGCACAGATAGAAAAAGACAGAGAAGAAAAAAAAAAACCTTTGGGATAGAGATTTTGGCAGAAGCTCAGATCAACTTATGGAAGAGCACAAACAGCTGAAATCTGTCTGCTGAGATTGGATTTGAGAGGTTTTGTTTACTAATGGCATGTCCATATTTGCATAGTCTCTGTCTTGTAAAGCTGGAAAGTGGTAGCAATCTTCAGTCTCTTCAGTAAATAAAACTCAAGTTCACTGTCTGTGTTGTGCCGTAGCTGTAGAGACTGCTGCTTGTTGATGTGTGCAGTTTTAGTGATGGGGTCTTTTTATACTGTATGAGGCACAGGATGTTTACATATTTTATCTTCCCACGTGCACTGTCATGCCCACACCAGTTAATCTTGTAATGTTTTTAAGTATAAGTTTATTAGTCTGATCTGTCTTTACATTTTGTATTAAAGTTTGCTTCTCTGCCAATGGTCGTGTTTTGTATACGTATGTTTGTTAGTGTACGTTATAGGGGAGATTCCTGATCACATGTAGTGGTCACAAATAGTAAGTGACTATGTGGATGAAGTCTTCCCACTGCACAGTTTATGTTTCTTTACAAGTTTTTACTGCATTTAATTTAATATATCATAATATAAAATAGAATAATCCTGTTCCATACACAACAATATGTTTTAATATGTTTTTGTCATATCATCATTAAGTTGTGTAAATTAGATTGTTAGTACTTTTGCACATACTCGATGTCTGCTGGTATTAGAGCCTCTTGTACTGAGCTGACCTTCTCATACTTGCTGCACTTTCTCTCCCTCTTTACTAATTTGTACTTTCATATTTAAATCACCTAAGTAATGTAACAGTAAATATTGACATTTCAACAAATATTTCTCACATTATCACATAAAAATAATGCATTGATAATTGTACTTTCATATGTACCTGGTATCATCAAGTACTCAATTTAACTGATCTGTTCATTAAGATTTACTCAAGCGCTGCCTTCTACAAATGTATGTTTGTAATAACAAAGTAATAATAGCTACTTCCTTCCTCTGGTCTTGGGACGTGTATAAGACATGCCACTGTACATTACACTTTTAATGTGAACCTGTTTAAGTTCTGCTTGCAAATGAACACAAAGTCAAACAGTACAATGTAGCTTAAGCCATGTTCTCTGATGTTTATACAAGAACAAGTTACAGACCAGAGGCAGTATGTGGCTAGCGTCCTGCTGGTTTTGTTGGCTGTCAAGAGGAAGAGGGTCGAAGGGGGTGGGCTAACAAATGGGCGGTCTGAGCGTGTACCGTCACTGGCATGTGAGGCATGATGAACCAGTTTGGCTCAAGTCTCTTCAGTGCTCCCTCTCCCCCCACCCCTGTTTCTCACACAGTGCCCTTGGAAAGTTTTCACATTACCGCTCCTTCCTGTTTCTGGACGTCCCTTTTTTGTAGCATTTTGTGTTTTTGTGCTCTCCGAGACTTGTTGAAAATGTAACTGGAGCGAAGCAGCACTAGTGGTTGTCAGGCTTGAGGCACCATGAGTGAGTATATCTTGTTATGTATGTTTCCAACCGGCTTCTAGCCGGCTAATGTTTAACAGCTAATGACAAGTTTGGTCAACAGCTGGACTAGGACTCATTCTTTTCATCTTTTCATTCTTTTCATTGTGAGTCACTTGTTGGGGGCGTTGTTGTTTTTAGTTTTAGTTAGTCTGTAGCATGCCAGCAAAAATGTGATCTCTGTAAGAACTAAGAAGTTATATTAGACAACCAGCCAAATTGCAAATGATGATTCTACACAAAATATAAGTAAAACATCCATTGCTATGTTTTTGTTTTGTTTTTTGTGTTTTTTTCTTTTTACATTTTAGCATGTTTATGTGTTCTATTGAGTTTTTAAAAGTTGTGTCTATGTGATTTGGCAGCATGACATACATACCACAAGGGGGTGGCCTGTGTCCAGCCTATGGGATGGTTTACCCACGTCTCCATTGACCTAATTTTGAATTTTGCACCATTGATGTATTATTTTGCACCAGCATATACAAAACCTTGAATTTATTTTTGTCATTTTTAAATAGTAGTAAAAAGTCTTACATTTTGTTGTATAGTAAATTTAAAGTTGCGGTACCTGATTTTGTGCAGAAAAATAACAAAACAAAAAAGTGCACTACCCTTTCCTCTCCTTCTCAAACCTCTGTCATGGTCTCACACAAACCAGGAAGTATCAGAATAACAAGCTGCAGTCTGAAGTTGGCATTTTTTTCTTTGAACTAACTAAAAATGTAAGTTTTCTGTGATTAAGCAAAAAACATCAGCTCCCTCATATTTCCCTCACATTATTCCTGATAATAATAGTTATTGATAAATGTTTCAACCAATCGAGCTCCTGTCCTGTGGAAGCGTGTGTCTCTGCGCACAAAACCCTTATAATACAGTCCACAGAGGGTCTCAAAAGGTCAATTTTTTTTCTCTGATGATCTCTGATAATATCTGGTATTTGTTCAAATGCAAAGTAAAAATTTCAGGTACTGCACCTTTAAAAGAATGTGTGTATGACATTGTGTTTATTGCTCCCCAGTGACATTGTGACTATTCTTGCTTTTGAACTTGAACTTTCTTCTCATGGCTACTGGCTCTGGCTAATCTTGGCATGTGCTACAGCTTGTCTTGATGGTCTACATTTGAATTCTGGCCAATAAGCTATGCTTCCATGTATACACTAAATCATGCTTAGTACATACATAGACATGGTGTAATGGTCAACATATTATATTTACTAGGGTATTGAAAAAAAAAAGACAGTGGGTCAATCTAAGTGGTGAACTCTAGGTAGTACCACTAAAGATGTGTGGGTGCTTTCCACTCATACTTTGAAGAAGTTTGGGGATGAAATCAGTAATCCCCTGTTTAGTCCAAGTAGGTGTACATGGTTTTCCCTTATTCAGTGGGAATGGTGCAGTGGGTAGGCACTCGCCCTGCAACCAGAGGGTTGTTGTTGTGTCCCTGGGCAAGACACTTAACCCACATTGCCCATGTATAAATGTGGTTGTGTGATTGTGTTTCGTGGTGGTTGGAGGGCCGTAGGCGCACAATGGCTGCCACACTTCCGTTATCACCAGTGTGTGATTGTGATGGGAATGAATAATGGACTCAAAATGTTGCACTTTGAGAAAGACATGTGGCATTGAAAAGTGCATAATAAATTGAATTCATCATTATTATTATTATTATTATTATTATTATTACCGCAGTCCAAGGCAATCAGTTTAGTTTTGCCTTTCTTCTTTTTTCTTCTTGTTTTGTCTTCTTTAGAAATTTCATTTGCAGGTTTTAGGTGTTTTATCACAAATATATAGCATTCCCTCATCCTGAATATGCTTAAACTCACCTTATTCCTTGGAAAGCTAAATATTTTGAGATGTAAACAATGATACGAACAATGTTATTAATCTATCTCTGAACTCTGAGCCCTTTTTATTTGCGTGATTTCTCCATTTGCTGTACATGTGTTTCTATTTAGCACAGTCAGTCATTCAGTCTCGATTAGCACACACAGAGACAGAGAGCTTTGTTCAGAGACATTGACAGACCAAGGGAGAGGCAGACGGCAGAGACCAACAAGGCTATTCTGTCCTCTTCGCTGCTGTTGCCTATATTTGTGCACATCTCATTCATGACTGACTCAGGCCTGGATCTTATATGTCAAAACGGAGGTAGGGTATTGTATTATTTTAGTCCTGAGTGGATGTGTCTTTTAATAGCACACTGAAATATATGTGTGAACACTCAACACAGAGACTTGACACAACACCCGCAGTAGTTTAGATTGCATTGTCAAAGATTACGTAAGTCATATGACTCACATTCATATTATCAATTATCTGTATTGTACTGTATTATTTTCAGGTGTTTTGGTTTATATTTTTGATGATCAAGTACAGGTCATAAACGTTTCTAGAGAGTTGTCATTTCCACTCTCCAGATGTTTTTTATGATTGATTTATTGAAGAGTTTCCCAATATCAAGAGAGCAACAGAAGATTCCTGTATTTCATTTACTGAACCCTAGAGGGCGCTATATACTTTTGAGACGTGTGTTGTTACTGTATTGTACTTTCAACAGGCTTTTAATGAAGGTTATAATATAAAGGTGTGATGAGAGCAGTTTCAGTGGACATTAAAGGCCACTTAAACCTTTGAAAATTGCCTTGTTCTGATGTGTACACTTTCAACAGGTTTCGTATGAAGATTGCAATACCTACATTATATTTAGCTGTTTAAACTATCTTATAATAAAAACATTGATTACATTCTTTGTCATTATTGTCTTCCAGATGTGTGTAACAGTACTGACTTGCCGGAGCTTGAGATTATCAGTTTATTGGAGGAGCAGTTGCCCGTTTACCGACTGAGGGCCGACACCATCTTCGGCTACGACCAAGATGACTGGCTGCACACTCCACTGGTGGACCCCTCGTCTCCCCTCGATCTGACCACTGAACAGATAGAGGAGACTCTCAAATACTTCTGTGAGTAACTGTAAATACAGTTCATTGTTGTATTTCTTCTGGTACATGTATGACTGGTGGTCTTTTTCTAGTGGTACCCAGCAGTCCCTTGCAGTTCAAGGTTTGATTTAGACTTGATTTAGTTCTGGGTAGGCATAGTTTTAGACCTGGTTTAGTCCTGATAAAGGCCTGGTGTAGTCTATACTCTCTGTTTTGTTTGTTTTGCATTGGTTTAGACCATGGTTAGTTCTCATTTCCACTCTTTGCATTCATTAAATTTGCAATGAAAGTTGAGATGGTGCTTGTGATAAAAAGCTTTCAAACCCAATGAATATATCTAATATTAATAGTTTTGTGTCTATGGTGGCAAACTGTGAAAGCCATGCAGTTCTCATTGTGGACATAGCTGCCATGGTTGCCACAACAAATACATCTGATCTGCCTCGCTAGTGCTTTCCCCCTGTGCACTATTGTTGTACGTCTATTATGGTCTTATCAAATTAAACTGTCGGGTGCCTGACATCCACTCTGTCTGTTGTGCGATGGTTAGTAGCAAAAACATACAGCATTTCATAACACCAGACCACATATGGCTAACCAGGCAGTAGTGGATTTCTCATAATAAATAATTGAGTTTCTTTGGTTCATGTCTGCTCAGATGGTGACTCAGGGTAAAAGGGTTTCTAAAAATAGATTGGCTTTTAAAAATAGTCACTTCTGTAATGTAACCTCAGTCGCCCATGTCACAACAAGCTCACCTTGGACGTGACATTGGTCTGGCCCAGGCTGCTAACACTATATTGAAAGAACATAGCAAGAATTTAGAAGTTGATGTACCACTGGTTTAACAATACCATTAGTTACGAGCAGCTATGTACTTTCTTATATGTTGAGAAAGGCTTGTTAAATATGTATTCTGTTGTAGATGGAGCACACAATGTTGCTTTGCACTTGTGCTTTTGAAATTTTAATTTTGACAGGTCATGTGTCATTGTAATGTTCATACGGACCCTATAATATTAATGTGTACTACAAAGAACACCACTACTGTAAACCAGAGCAGTGCCAGATACTCGGGTCAGCCGCTCTCTAAAGTGTCACATGACATGTCACAGGGTCACATGACTGGATCTTCCCTCATGTGGTGTGGTGATAGTACAGAAGACTATTGCAGGAATATGATCACCCCCAAAGTGCTGATCCTAGAATAAGTGTAATTTGTAAAATGTGTAGTGTTAAAATAGGAAACACATTGCATTGAATGTGAAAAAAGACCGTGCGCTGGCTTAAAAAGATACTAGACCATTCTTTCAAGGTGACTTGGCAGGTGTGGTGAGTAAACACAACTTTGTACACATCCTTTTAGAAGATGCTTATAAATATTGACAGTTAACTAGTTTTGTCTATGGTAAAAGTCACGAAAAATATTATAGGCCCATAATGCAATGTTGCCTGGGTGATGCAACAGTGTTACACCAGGTTCACCATCACTGTAGCTCCTATTTGATTTAGCTTTACACTTGTGTACGTATGTGTAGTTAGTCATTGTCCATTCAGTCTTGCTCATTGTCACTGACTCCCTCCCAGATTAGCATTAGCTTAGTCAGTCTTCTTCCATAATCATTCCCCAGTCAAAAACACAATCATTGTATTCATTCGTTTCATGTTAGCCGCCACGTCACCTCCTGCCAACGCTACACAAACCAACGCTCTGCTTTCCAGCTTTCAGGATTTCACAGGCATTGGGATAATCCTGTTACTATAGCAACCACAGAGAAGGTCGAAGTAGAGGAGGGAGGGATGCTGACAGAGAAGCAGTGGGCGGGGGCAAGATGCTGATGCTGGGGATGCTTCTTGAATTTCATTGGTTGTTTAAGTCTATAAGCCCCGCCCACTCCACTGTGTCATGAGTCTCATCATTTCTGCTGCAAAACCCGTGACTGCTGCTGCTGGCTCCCTCACTGTAGATTGTGCCTGTATATTTTTTGTGTCTTTGTAAGGGATGTGGGAGCCCATGTGCGGAGCTAGCTCAGCCCCCTAAATCAGGATTGTTACAAAAATGAAGATCGTAATCGTAATTTGCAGGATAAGAAGATACAATATGGACAGAGGACAAGCAAGGGGGATGACCAGAATGTAAACATTAAGGGAAGAAGAAACGTGTGTATTTGATCATTGATGTGACTGGGAAGATTAGAAGATGGACACACAGCAAAATTGGTAGCTTTGTAAAGAGACACTGCAGATTTGAGATTACTTGACTCGAAAATGGATAAATTGGCATATCCGTGACCATGCTTTTTATATCCTGCACTTCTGATGGCGTAGCTAACCATATTGTGACACCAATCCCCTAAACAATATGGAGACTGTTCACCCTTAATGATCGTGGGACAGAAAGAGGACATATGATGACACTGGACCCTCACCAACAATTGCCATGGGACAGCTGGCACTCGCTCGGCATGCTGGGATATGGGAACTAACCGAAGCAACAGTCAGTGAGAGTGACAGCTTGTTGTCGTCCAAAAGCATACTGAGGACTTTGGATTTGAAAGAGGATATGTTGAAGTTAGGAAGTTGTGCTCAAGACATCTGTCTCTCAAAGCAGTGAGGATGAAGAGGAGAGCCCAGGCCAAGGGGCAGAGGTTTGTGAAGGCAGACTACTATGAATTGGACTGGTACTATGAAGAATGCACAGATGGTAAGACTTTTTTTACAATATTTGATGTGTTTTGGAGTATATAGTTAGGTCTGAACAATTCATTTCCATTATTTAAGCACTACAATGTTAGCATCAAGATAAAATAGAAATAGACATGAATTTATACACAGTAACTACGTATAGTGACCAGCTGTTAACATGTAAAGTTTATTAACTAATTGCAACCCCAGCTATTAGAAAATGACATTATACAACATATCAATTAATAATTTAGGCTTATATGACTCTATGCAGTTTGAAACTAGTGATGAAATCAAGGTGTGCTTTCAGTGTTATAATGGCTATATCAGTCATTGAGTTTCTAAAATAAGGAACATTGCCTGTGTGTGTGATGCCAAGGCAGGAAGCTGGATCTGAAGCTTTTGTGTTAGATTTGATGTTTTGGTAAATAGTTGCTGGTTGTTTGTGAGCTACCTGGCTACCACAGCTGACAAGGGACAAAAGAACTCTCACAAGGGAAAATGTACGGAAAAACACAGTCTATTGTCAGAGGTACTTGTACTGTTGTTGTATGTAATGGTCATGTAATATAAATATTTTACAATCCACAATGTTCACGCGATACGCCTACACTGTTAATTTTGTGGTTATGTTGTAATAATGAAACTTGGTCAATATCTGAAACCAA